>PVKM010010994.1:0-33975 GCA_004027735.1 Carollia perspicillata
TTAGAAGTTTCTTCCACTAACTCAATTCCTACTGATTTTTGCAGCCAGAAGTTATGGGGATTTACCTTCTTGGAACTAGAATCCTGGGCTGGGTGGCCAGGTGTGGGCCTGGGACTTCTAGCTCCCAAATACCCCTCCCAAATTTTTATCCACCACATGTGGGTATGGCACTAGCCCATTCAGCATCTCTGAGTCTCTGCACTCCTACCAGTCTGGATGGTTGTGGTTTCTTTAATTCCATAGTTGTCAGACTTCCATTCAATTTGATTTCTGACGGTTTTAACTGATGGTTATTCTATAATTCGGTTGTAATTTTGATGTAGTTGTGTGAGGAGGTGAACCATGTTTACCTATGCTTTCATCTTAACTGGAACACTTTCCAGAATTTCCTGGAAAAAAGCACAATGGATTCAAATATATATAGGGGCTATGTATTTTCACAACTGCAACAAAACTCATATGCAAAGAAAAAGAATGAAAGGCAAATTTTCACCTTAAGAAAAATTTAAACAACAGTATTTTCAAAAATAGACTTTTTTTTCAAATTTATTAAACTTATACACAATTTCAGTGAAATCTTGGAGCTGTATTAGTTTTTAAAACATCCTGAAGCAGCTTTAATTTAGGCAAAAGTAAGCATTAAAATTCAGTATGTGTGTGTGTTTATTTCTGTCTGCTTTTGTCTGTATGTAATTCCCAAAAGAGTGAAATTTCTATATTAGGCATTCTAGGAAATGTTATATTTTATTACTGTAGCTATTTATTGCAGGCCAGAAGTTGGTTAAACAAACATGTATAAGCTCAAAGAAAAGAGGTGTGGCTAGTGGGCTGAGAACACACACACACACACACACACACTGTACATATGCATGTAATCCTCCTTCAGCATTCATCTCTTCTGCCATACATCATGGCACTTCATTGTATTTTATATTTTGTGTCTCATTGTTTCCTGTATGAAAGTCCTATTTTCTCTTCTATGCTAAGTTTCAAGGGGACAGGAAAGCTGTTACACGTTATTTATACTTCACAGTATAATATTAGGTTCTCAATAAAAACTTTATTTTCATGGCTCCACTGGTGCATATTGAACATCACTCTGAGCCAGCACAGGCCTAGGAGATCCTTGGAACCAACACACACACACACACAAAAAAAAATACGCAGTTCCTTTCCTTGGGGAGTTCATGATTTAAAGGGAGAAAAACATAGAAAGATCCCATTCTGATAAAATGTTGTTAGGTGCTTAATATGCTAATCCTTTTCTGGGCATACTCTTCAGTTTTGAGTGAGTCTTTGAATTAATGGCCAGGAAGTACTATCTATTCATTACATCAAAGTTTATGAGCTGATGAGGTATTAGACACCATGGTGGCTGATCAAAATTCCGGGAATGTTGGAATACAAAAAGCAAACAAATGTTCACATATTACATGGAATTATACAAGAGGAACAACAGAATAGTCTAAAGCTTTATCAACTTGAGAAGACACTGGGAAGATAAGCAAGGTAATATTCATCTAATGTTTGGAAGATAGTGTCGATGTAAGTGCTAGTTATTTTTATCAGCCCCATGAACTTTTTCCTTCTCCCCTTCTATTAGTTCTAAACTTTCCTAATGTCAATGGAAATTATTTGTCTTTAGAAGAGCATTTTTTATGAGGTCAAATGTTAATATATGCATTTATGGAAGTACAATTTCTTCCACTATCTTTCTGTCCTTCCTAGAGGGCAGAAATTGTGTCATTTCACATAAATGAAATGCACATTTTGTCACGCTGTTGGCAATGGATGGATTACTTTCAGAATGGAAATGTATGCTTAAAGTCTAGCTGTGACTACAAACTATAGTTACATTTTAAAAAATCAAAACATGAGTAACTAAAGACATTTCTGTTTTAAAGTGGGCACCAGGGAAGATGGTAAAGTCTACTCTACCAGAGATGTTGACAAGACTCCAAATATTTTGGTTCTCCTCATTTGGAACTGCTTTCAGAAGCACTTTTACAAACCATATTAAGAGCTGGAGTGTCACCCTGGCCAGTGTGGCTCATTTGGTTGGGGCATCATCTCACAGACAAAAAGATTGTGGGTTTGATTCCCAGTCAGGGTGCACACTCAGGTTGCAGGTTTGATCCCAGTTGGGGTGCATACGATAAGGCAACCAAATAAATGTCTCTCTCTCTCTTACCCTTCCTCTTTTTCTAAAACCAATGAAAAAATGTCCTTGGGTCAGAATAAATTTAGAAAAAGGTCATATCTTATACATGGAAAAGAGCATGAGATACCAACAGTGGGAAACATGCCCAAAGGGAGTTGTCCTTATTGGGGTGTGATAGGCTCAGAGAATTAATGAGTTTGAAACTCACTGAAATAATATGAAGCAAACCGTACCAATGTGGTGCACACCCACATAAACTAAAAAAAATTTCAAACACAAACATTGAAATGTTACAGAGGATTTTAAATTTTAGATTGTCTTTTAAATTTGGTTGCTTGGGGAAAAAATCAAAACTGATTATAAGACTTACTGAGGAAGGAAAGAAGGAAAACAGAAAGAATTACACCAAACACACAGACACACACATGTGCCTCTCCTTTCCTCCCCCAGTATTTTAATGAAATACTCTGAAAAACCTACTCTGGATCCCCCACCCCCACCCTGAGCTAGTTTCCTTCTTTCTTTCACCACATTTCTGGCCTTGAAAACAAGAAATTTTTGGTTACTTTCCACTTTTTAAAAAATATTAACCTGTTTTTTTGCCAGAAAAAAACTAGATAACAGCTGAAATATAAAGTTGGCTGAATAGTCACAGACTTTTATTGCTTTCTTTAGCTCATGCATCTATTTAAGGCTCGTACTGGTTTGCTAAGACTTCTGTAACAAAATACCACAGATGTGCACCTTAAACAACAGAAACTTATTGTCTCACAGTTCTGTAGGCTATGGCAGGGTTGGTTCTTATTGAAGGCTGGGGAGAAGAATCTGTGTGATGCCTCTCTCCCAGCTTCTAATGTTTTGCTGTCAATTTTTCGTGTTCCTTGACCAGTCTCTACTATCACCCTGGTCTCTACCATAATGTTCACTTGGCATTCTTCCTGTGCACATGCTTGTCTCCACATTTCCCCCTTTTTAAGGAAACCAGTCTTATTGGTTAGCATCTACTCTAAGGACCACATTTTAGCTTGATTACTTCTGTAAAGACTATCTCTAAATAAAATCACATTCTGAGGTACTCGGAGTTAAGACTTCATATAAATTTTGGGAAAACACAGTCCAACCCATAAGTCTAAACTGAAGCTACACAGAGCAATGAGAAGGTGGGGAAAAAACAAGCCTAAAAGTCTGATCTTTGGCACTATAGCACATGTGAAGAGGAAGTCATTCCTGTTACTTTCATAAATTGGCATACTTAAATTTCATAAATTGGCAAGACCCATAAGGGTCTTGGGTAAGACATCTTCGTCACATTCATCTCAGTTAGATTTCCATAACGCTTTACCTGTACCAACTTTTCGACACTCACAATTTTATGACTTGTATTATATACAGTTCCTCATGTACATAATCTATTTCTCCCATAAAACTGTAAACTCTAGCCCTGCTGGTGTGACTTAGTTGATTGTAACATTATCCCATAACCCAAAGGCTGGGGGTCTGATTTCCAGTTAGGGTGCATATCTCGGTTTTAGGTTCAATCCCTGGTCTGGATGCATATGATCTCTGGTTAGGGCATGTAGAGGAGGCATCCAGTAGATGTTTCTCTCTACATCAATGTTTCTTTCTTTCCTCGTCCTCAGGTGAAGATAATATAAATAAATGATTCATAAATAAATAAAACATTAAACTTTTTGAAAGCAGTATCTAAATCATATTAGTTACTATTCCTAGACTTACTTATAGTAGATACCCAGTAAGTAATTGATCTATGAATGACCATCTAGGATTTATAGTTACAGAATTCAAGAAGTATACAAATTCAATGTTAAGCAATATATCGCTCAGGATATATTAGGCTGTGCTGCAGGGTAAAACAACTTCAAATTCTTACTGATTTGATACAACAAAGTTTTTTTCTTGCTCAGGCAAAATCTTCTGCAGATTCAAGAAATTCTCCTAAGTTATCATATTCGACGTGGGAGCAAATCATCTCAGGCAACTCAACATGAAGCTTTAGGGTTCCCTTTGGCTGGGGTGGAGATCACAGAGAAGCCAGAGCTTGGTCCTAAATGCTTCAACTGAAAAGTGACACATGTCATTGTGTTCCCAGCCTGTTAGGCAGAACTAACCACATGACCCTTCCCAACTGCAAGGGGGGCTAAGAAGCATCGTTTTCCATGTGTCAGGAAGTGGAGGAGGTCTAGAAATGCTGCTGAACACTAGTAATATCTATTGAGGCACTTTATTTCTAAAAAGTGTGTCTTATATTAACATTGTGTTTTATACAGTATTTATTGAGCCTGTACTGTGTGTCAGGCAATGTTCTAAATGCTTGTGGTCTGTCATAAAAAGGAGAGTAGAGGCTACGTGCCATAGTGGGGCAATGATTACAAAGAGTGACCAAATAAACAAATGAGATATTTGCATACAGTAATAAATGCTATAGAGAAAATAGGACAATATGGTGGAGAATAAGTTCCTTGTAACAGTAGCAGCAATATGTTCTGAGAATCTTAGTATTCCATTAGAAAGTTAGTGCATATTTTTATTTTCTCATATAATTAAAAATGTAATAGTCACTCTTACACTGTATTATATTAATTAAAACCCAACTGAAATGAACCTTCAAACTTCGGGAATTTGGGATCCTTCAACACATGTTTAGGTATTAAAATCAAGTAATAAAAAAATTAGTTCACACCGAATTATTATAAAAAGAAAATAATTAAAAAAATGGAAACACAAATACTCTTTTGCTGTATAATAAACCACCCAAAACTTAGTGGTTTAAAACAACAGTGACTCATGATTCTGCAATTTGGGCAAAACTTCATAAGGACAGTTCATCTGTGCTCCATGTCTTTTGGGTTGGAATCCAAGAGGTCTTCCTCATTTTTAACTAATGAGTTAGTTGGACGACTGTTCCTGCAGAAGCTGTCCCGGCTTCTCTCTTTGTGGTCTCTTGAAATGGATTGCTTGGGTTTCATCACATTATGACAGCTGGGTTTCAAGATGGAGAATTCCAAAAGGAAAAGCCCAATACTAGGTGCTTATCAAGGGTTTTTTACATCATACTTGCTAATGTCCCATTGACCAACGCCTCACATGGTCAAGCCCAGAATCAATCTGGAAGGCAACTACACTAGTGCATGATTCCCTGGGAGTTAACAAATTATTTATCTATCACTGATCACTGTCAACTCTTTGAATTCCAATACTCATTCTTCCTGTGGGGACAATCCATTGAACCCTTTCTGAGACTGCCAAATTCTCATTCCATTACAGCACTAGGCTCAAGCTTGAAGTCTAGAATTTCATCATCTAAGTGATGTCCAGGGAGAATGAGGAGTCAGAGTTCTGGCTGCTTTAAATATGAATACTTGCAAAATGAATAGATAAGTTATCTTTCCCTCTGCCTACCAACAACACATAATGGTGGAACAACAAGAGAAAAACTGCAGTGAAAGCACCCATTCAAAAGGTGGAAAGTGGAAGAAATATAGCTGTCATTAGTGTTACCAAACTAAAAGGGTTGTCCATTCATCTGCATGCATCAAAATCCAATCAAATGTGAACATGAATTTGCAGCAAAGTAGAGGTTTTTTAATTGAGAAAATGGCACCAGTTCCAGAGTCATAGGTAAGCGAGTGCTAAAAGACCTGGCTACCCAATGGCATCCAGGGGATGGGTTATATAGGGGGAAAATCATTAGTCATGGTGACTAAATGAGTCGGGGTTGTGGTCTCTACCGATTGGTTGGAGCTAAGGTAGGGAGTAGTTGGCCATTGTATCAGGTCCTGATGTCAGCCATGGCATTGTTCTGTTTGGTTTCATGAAATTGTGGTCTACCAAGTGGTTTCCTTTCACGAGCCTGGGACTGAAACACAGCTGGAGTCCAGATGTTATCTTTAGCTTGACCTAAACTCTGTTTTTGTGGTCAGTAGATGACCTGAGGCTTTGTTCTTAAGACAGTTTGATACTGACTAGAATCTGACATCCTAAGGGCTTAATGATTGAGGAAGGGAGTAGATGAATAGAAAAGAGAAAAGATCATGTTGAAGAAGTGGAAATGGAGTTTCTGTATGGTTATACTGATATAGGGAAGTGACCTAAACCCAGTAGGCCTTAGCACAGGATCCCCCCTCCCCTAGTCTAAATGGCAAGGCCAGAGCACAGGGTCCCTCTCCCCTAGTGTGAACGCCAAGGCCAGCCTGCCAGGGCCAAAAGATAAGGTACTAAACGGTCCAGCCTGCGCCAGTCAAAACACAGGGTAGTAACTAACCAAACAAAGAAATCTGAATTAACCCCTGCGTTCCCCTGCATTCCGCTTCTATATCTCACTTCTGCCACGTAGCCACGTAGGGATAGAGTATATAAGTCCTATAACCCCTTTGTTTGGGGCCCAGAATTTGGAGCTGGACTCCTCTGGGACCACGCTTGACTAAAGGATCATGCTCTTGAAGCCCTCCGGTGTCTGGTCGTTTTGATTTCCTGTAACAATACTAGTCCTTAGCAAATCTGAAATCTTGTTGGGTACATGTTACTAGTTTCTTGGTTAGTCCTGATGTCTGGTAGTGGTTCCCTGTGGACCACAATTGCAATGTGTCATGTTTGTAGTCTTCATCCTGATCTTAAAAGGTTAAAAGCACTTTTCATTTTGAAATTCAAATTTCATTTTGAAATGTCTATCCCTTTTAGTCCAATCTGTCAATGTTTGTTATAATTCTCTAAAAATTTTGTGAGCTTATTATAAAGCTTATTATAAGTTCACTTCATTTGGCATTAGCTTTGTCATACCCATAAAGCTATTAAAGACAGACCCTTCTCTAATTTTGCCTGCAAGTCAGGGTACTGTGGGACAGCATCTTACTACCCTTACCATCACTTACTATCCTTAGAAGTCTTTTTTTCTCCCTCTAACTGAGACAGTCAGTAAGTCTTGAGAATTCTTACAAGTCCTTTTATTTATCTGAGAGTTTACAAGGCTGTGCCCTAAGTTTTTCCAAGTTGTCATGAAAAACATCCTTGACTTGATGTTTACTTTAGAGCCCCCTCTTACTGGTAGTGAGCTATATTAGATGTTTTCCTTGAGGCAATTTTTTACTTTAAGAATATTTTCCTGCTCTGGCAGAATGACTCAGTTGGTTGGAGCATCAACCTGATGTGCCAAGTAGAGGGTTCAACCTGAGTCAGTGGGTTCATGGATGAGTGGAGCGACAGATTGATGTCTCTCTCTCCCTCTCCACCTTCCCCCCTCTCAAAAATCAATTGATAAAGTGAAAAAAAAAAAGCTCTGACTCCAAACCCCAAAACTTAAAAAGGAAGAAATATTTCCCAAGATACACTGAGGATGAGAAATTGTTTTATTGTTGAATCCTAAAGCCTTTACATTTTCTCTAAATTCTGTTTGAAAATTGAACAGTTCATTCTTTTTTAATTAAATAATTTTTATTGTTATTCTATTAGAGTTGTCCCAATTTTTCCCCCTTTTTCCTCCTCTGCCTATCTCTCCTTCCACTCCCACAGTCAATTCCCACACTGAAGGGACTGGACAAAGAACATGTATGAATGGCCCACAAACACGGACAACAGTGAACAGTTAATTCTTTAATTCACCTTACTCTTCCCCTAGCATATCTGAAGCAACTAAAAGATGTCAGGTGCTACTTTGAACGTTCTGCCATGGATCCTGAGCTGGATCCACAAGTTAATTAGATATCTTTTCTATTTTCCATGTTACTGTATGTGACAGTTTTGCTAATTAAGCTGCACATACATAACTTGGGCTTTCTCTTTTCCAACTTCCAAAAGCAATTTCCTTACTGCCCTTCTATCACTAAGAGCCTTCTTGGGGTTTTTCAGGCTTCTGCCCACTGCACAATTCCAAATGCCACAGGTTTTAGGTTTTTGATGCAGCAGTACTCCACTTCTGGGTACCAGTTTCCAATTTTTAAGATACCTCAAGGGACTGTTTTACTAATTGTTCTGCCAATACATAACTCAGGTCCCCATTTCCCCAGCTTCCAATAGCTATCACTTCACTGCCCTTCCATTCCCTGCTAAGACAAAAACACAAACCAAAACCTCTTCCAAGTTATTTCCTTAGGGCAATAAGTACACATTTAATTAGATCCTCTATATCTTCTGAATCAACAGTTACAGCCCTGAAAGTCCATAGTTGCAGTTATTAAAATGTTTCAACTTTGAAATATTCAGTTTTTTAGACTTAACTTGCAACCAACAGTTTCCTTCTTCTCTCTCTTACTTTCTTTCTCTCCTTTCTTTTCCTTCCTTCCTTCCTCCCTCCCTCCCTTCCTTCCTTCCTTCCTTCCTTCTTTCCTTCCTTCCTGTCTTCCTTCCTTCCTGTCTTCCTTCCTTCCCTCCTTTCTTCCTTTCTCTCTTCCTATATTCATTCATTCATAAAACATTTAGTGAGTGCTTCGTATGAGCCAGACACATAGTATTTGGCACTAGAGTACTGAAATAAAATAATTTGTTTGCTTACATAAAGCTTATATTCTAGAAAAAACTTCTTCCTTAGTTCTCCTAAAAATGGAACAAACCAGAAACCCCATTTGGTTATTTAATAGCCCAAGGGAAAGTATTAAAGTGAAAAAAAATTTTTTATTTACCTCTCTTCACCTGTAGGTGAACTCCCCACCTTTGGAAACTCTCTTCCTGAAGTTCACTGTTCTTGCATTTCTTCTTAGGAAGTCTTTGTCCTCTGCTTGGTTTCTGCCAGGAACAGCCTTAGGATCTATCTATCCATGGTTTTTCTGCCTTTTTGTACGCTAATACATACATCTCTACCTTCTTTGATTCCTCTGGGGCCCTGCTTTTGACTCAGGTTCTCCAAACTCAATTTTAGTAATAGGATATTCAGTAATTATTGCTTTCCTGGATAAAATAGTAACATTCAGATAGAAATTTTCTGCAAATGTAATTACTCCAACACAAAGAGTTACTAAAATTATGCCTGGGTTTGTGATGGAGATGCAAAGGAGTAAGTAGGCCTTTCAGACTTCCTTAAATTGCTCTGGCATCTTCATGTGGTTTCTGCACCTCCTGAAATTCTCCAGAGGAGTCAGGTCTGCGCTGAAGAAGGGTAGTACCAGTAACTGTGCAATTTAATTTATCAATTTTTTCCCAAACTACAAAGTTCGCAACTGGCTTCATACCTTTGCTATGGAAAACACCTTATTGGCTCCTCAAGTTGTTGAAGGAATCTGGTAAGTCAAGTGTCAACATTTCCACCTTGTAAGCACCAGAACTTCCACTGTCTGTGCAGGGAACTTTGTGACCAGCATTTGCTTTTCATATTTACTTGAAAGAAATCTATGTTAATTTATCTCTTCTGAATATTTAACATCGGAGAAAGATTTCCAACCTCGCCCTCTGTTTTCCCTGGTGTAATTTTCTTTTATGATTGTTTACACCCTAGTCTGCAACATCTGGCCTGGATATCAGAAGGGATGGGAAGACAGTGAGTGTGATCCACTTGCAGGGTTTTTAGCTCCTCACTCTTTTTTTTTTTTTATCTGTGAGGATGAAATAGAAGTATCTGAACCTCACAAAGACAGTTCAGCCACAGGAGGTGGTCCAGAGCTTGGCTCCAGTGAGGAGAGAGAAAACAGAGGCTGCTGGAGTCCTGCTCTGCCTCTTGACACCTGTGGGACTTGTCAGGTGTGGAAACTGCTACACTTTTTAAAAAACATGGAATGCTTTCAAGTGGGGGGATAATGGCAAAGACACACCCAACATCTTCAAACAATAGTTTCTTAATGTAGAAAATTCAGGTAAGAACATCTGCCCAGATTTCCCAAATAAAAGTTATATTTAGTTCTGACTACCCTGTGAATGGAGATGTTCACAATTTCTAAGAGCTTTTCTGCAAACCAAAACAAAATATATTCCTGGGGGAGAGGAGGGTCTACCTGACTTTATAACTCTGTTAGAGTTGCTGTTGGTGGTCAAGTGAAGTTGTTTTTCTGTGCTTCTTGGAGAGCAAGATGAAACCCAGAGACAGAGAGGGACACCTTTGTTGCTCTTTATTCCCCCTTCCTCCTCTTTGTAGGAATAAAAATAGAATCTAAAAGTGCTTCTTTTCTCTGGGGGTAGTTAGGTGTGAAACAGCTTAAACCCATCATCTAAACAGTTATGACAAAGCCACTTCTTTTTTCAGGGCAGGAAGGTATAATCCTATTATCTTTGTGTAGTTATCAGCACCACTTGAAATTCCAATTAGTGCAGCTAATCACCATGGGCTCCTCTGGTACTTAGCTGGCAAAGAGCTAAGTCTAATTAATTCTTTGGAGTGGTGGGTAAATGGCATTTGTTTTACTCCTCTAGACACATTTTCTCAGTAAAAGTCTGATTTGGGGCTTGTTTTATTGCAAAGGGACAATTTATAAAAGGGAACAAAAAATTAATTCTGCGTGAAACTAACAGAATAAGATCTTAAGTGATCTCATCAAATCTGAGCAGGTAGGTTACTTGATGGCTAGTCAAAGGCATATTTCTCATCCATTTGTGGTTTAAAAAATAGGTCTATAAAATGAAAGAGGCATTATTTATTTAAACTGAGATTTGTAAAGAAAATCATTTCCATTTGACTCATTAACAATAATTCTTTGCTTAGAAACAGGATAAAGTATTAATCACCTGGGCCTTTGGGCTTAATTCCAGTGGTTTAGAGCCACTGGTCTATGGCAAATCCATTATAACCACCTGGGTGATCTCCAGGCAAAATCATACCTTCCCTGAGGCCAGTATGCATTTTAAGAGGAAACTAGGGCTTGGCAATCTGTTCTTTCATGCAGAACTTATTTATTAGCATTTGCCACCACCCTCCACCCCGCCCCAATTCAGAATCCCACTAGCTCCTGTCCTAGTGAGGTCCTGGAGTTGATTTGGATGTGGGTCAGATTCTCACGAGGAAACCAGGCTTGACCACGTACCCAGTGTTGAATAACGTGGTCTACCTTTCCTTAGAGGAAGAAGCAGATGTGCTCATCACTAGTCAACCTGCTGTGACCACTGCAAACTCCATTCTGATGCTCATTGTCGCCTTGCCCTTCATGTCTAAAGAAAAGTGCCACGATATTAATATTAACCCAAGGAGTGAGGGTCTGATTTTCTTTCAAGACTGTCTCTCTATAGGTCTGATGGATGCCTAGAATTTTCTTTCAGAGCAACTTGTGTATAATTAAGCAATTGCTTTATTCTCCCCCCTTCTCTTGAACAAACCCCATGTTTGCAAAAATTACGACATTTTCTAAACCAGAAAAGGCTGTAGAGAAGAATAATAAACCTCAAAGAGTTGCAAATTTCTTTGGTTTTGAACTGAAGCCTTTGGCTGGGTGCTGGTCTGGGTAAAGGGAACACATTAAGTCCAGAATTCTGTGTTTAATTTTTGGGAATATGAAAGAGCTGACTGTTTACTTGGGAGGGATTTGAAACCTGTTTTAGGCTTTTTGAGTTTTTCAGATAAAGGCAACCACAGCATTCCTTGGGCGAAGCAGCTCTGCCAGCATCTCTCTTTGGAATGAAGAGCTGCTCCCCAGCGTGTAAGCATTATTCTGTATAATTATGGATATTTTTCCTTCCAAAAATATTTTTTTTCTGGAAGCTGCTGTTTCAAAGGCTTTCAATTCTGTGTGTCATTATCAAATAATCTTTTTGGTACTCAGTGTTTATTATTGGATTGCAACAACGATGAAGCTCTGGGGGGCTTTGTCTCCTTTGGTATGCTAATTAGCCAGTTTCCTTTTGATCTTTTTCTAACTAAAAAGAGTGAAAAGCTATCTTGGTAGGGAATCTTGGTGCTGTACATTCATCCCCTCATCTCCATAATCTGAGGATCAGAGGAAGGCAACAATTTCACTGCTGAATGAGAGCTTCTGGAGGCTTTAGTTAGAGCTCACTGCTGCCATATAATCCTGCAGGCATTTAGAGGTGGGCACAGGGGAAGAAGACGCAGGGGAGGTGGAGCAGGCACAAATATTTCATGCGGCCAAGTAAGCTCAGTCGCTTTGATTTTTCCAAGCATTCAACCCATGCAAATATGTGTCATTTTGCCTAATTTTTAACTTTCAGATTTATTTCTCCTAGTGATGTGTTTTCAGTGACATGACTGAATACTTAGTTTGAGGAAAATGGCCTGAATAATTGGAAAACATACATAGCTAACAAAATCTGTTAGATGACAAAGTCTTCTTTCAAGACACAGTAAACTCAGATACGATGTGTGAAGAGCAACTAGGGAGAATGCTGTGGCTCTCATGGATTGGATGCACACATTTGTGTGTACGAGTATGTGTGGGAATGGATGGAAAAAAAGGTTATTAGACTTTTAGTTTGATCACTGATTTGTCTCATACAGTTGTGCATATTCACCTTTTAATTAAGGTCTAAGGACTTAGGATGAAGTCTGGGAAGTTGAATGGGAAATTTCATCAACAATATCATCATCTAACATTTATTAAGAATGCACTGAGAGAGCAGCACTCATTAGGAGAACCAAGCAAACTATTAATTATGTATTCTAGTCACAAGAACTATACTCAGCTCATATAAGCATGCACACACTACACACACACTAGGTTGAACCATATGAATGCACTGTTTTTGCAAATGAAAAGCAATTTCATATGCTTCAATTTAATACAAGCTACTATTTGAGAGGTATGCTTATAAGGTAATTATGTACTTAAATAAATTATTTTAATAATATGTTCTTAAAAAAGACAGAGATAGCTGTGGCTGGTGTGGCTCAGTGGATTGAGTTCCAACCTGTGAATCAAAGAATCATAAGTTCAATTTCCAATCAGGGCACATGCCTGGGTTGCGGGCCAGGTCCCCAGTAGGGGGTACACAAGAGGCAATCACACATTGATGTTCCTCTCCCTATTTTTCTCCCTCCCTAAAAAAATAAATAAAATCTTTTAAAAAAAAGAGTATTGACTCCTTTGAAGTCATCCTAAGAGAAGTCTGATCCAAAAAGTGCTGTCATGGCTCAGGACATTTTTCTAATAGTCCTAAACCTGAGTGTTCCCATTTCCTCAATGTTTGAAAAGCAATCTGTACCATTGGAAGATGGACTTGAATTTTGGAAATAAACTCATTCAGAATCACCTCTTGTGAGTAAAGAAATTTATAGCAAATAAAATTATTTTGAACTTCCTTTTAAATAAGTAAAATTTGAGTATAGATAACTCAATAATTTCCTTTGGTGTCATATCAATCACCAGAGCCATTTAATTTCCCATTGAGAAGATAGCTTAGAGATTGGTTGGTCCAATAGTCCTTAAACTTTACTGACTATAAAAATCCTCAGGGGAATTATTTATATTGTAATCTTGGCACTTTGCAATACAGAGTCTGATTTATTGATTTAAGAAGAGACCCAGAAATCCACATTTGAAATAATGCTGTCAGATGATTTTAACGTAGGAGGTTGTTGACCACACTTGGAATTGCTCTTCTTGTCTATGGAGATAGACACAGATGTTCAGTGACATGCCAAAAGGTACTCTGCTGCACAGAGACCAGTCCAGAAGCAGAACTCCAGTCTCCTGGATGCCCAGGTGAGCCTCAGGAAGGGATTTTTTTCATCTAAATTGCAGTTTGATACTTATAGGCTAAATGGCATTCAATCACTTTTAAAACCTTCAACATTTTTTCTCATTTGTAAAGTTGGGGTGATATTAAAACCAGATCAAAGTGTTGTATCCATGTAACTTGCTTACTGCAAGGCCTGACAGTAGTTATTTCTCAATAAACATCAGCTCCTATGTTTTCTATCTGAATTCCCATTATGGCTCTTTCCTTTGTAACTGTGTCCTTTCCTGTGCTTTTCCCTTTTCATGGCTCCTCTCATCCTACCTCCATTTTTATGGGCATTTCTGACTGGTATTCCTCCCCCATGACTTTGGTCACATCTTGGTTCCTGGTACTGCCACCAGACTAGAAAGTCCTTATTGAAAGGTAGCAATCAGCTATAATAACTCTCTGGAATCCTCCTTGAGAGGAACAGGTGGGTCTTTTCACATTTTGCATTTATGCCCAATTAACCCCTAACTACAGCCCTACTGGCTTGTTATTGTTGCCAAAAAAAAACCCACCCCCCAAAAACCCCTTCAACTGTGAAACCAAAGTGTACAGACACTGAAAGTATCAGCATAGAAATTCCCTCTTCATGTTGGATGTGCAGAGGGCAAGGAGCAGGCTATGGGGAGGGGCAACCAGAACAGCTGGTGGCAACAGCATTGGCCCACCGGCTCTTCAGACCTGGATCAGAAGCCAGAGGCACTAATGATGGTGCCAGAGGGAGAAAGACAGCATGAGGCATCCATGCAAAGTGCCAGTGAAGTACTTGTATCTCATCCCCATCTGTTCTGTCACCCCATTCACCTTCCCATTTGCTCACAAATAAATAGGCAATGGGCGACCAAATGCTGCCTGAGCTACCTGATGCTACTAATTACTATAGCTGTTTAGAGCCAATTATCTTCACAAAAGCAAAACATCTTCATATAGCATTCCAAATGGATACTGTTTCGTCTGGGGCAGAGACAAATTGAACACTGTGGCTCAGTTCACACTAAAAGGGCTCTTTACTGGCACAGTTTTCAAAGACCCACTTGTTGTCTTTTTTTTTTGCAATTGTTATTGTAGGTGTACAGATGCTACAATTACTAAAAATTCAGGAAGCGTGATTACGGTGGGGTAATTCTGTATGGATAGATTTGTATGTGTCTTTTCATCTGTGATATATATGCTTATATATAGTCAGTTTTACAAGTCAATCTGATCTTATTCTTAATTTGAACCCCATTAGTATTTCTCTACTTTTTCTTTCTCAATCTCAATATGGTAAAAGGATATCGTGTAAATGTACTATGTGGGACGTCCATGTAACATGATACTGATTCAAACAAGTGTTGAGAATCTACTCGATAACTTCATTTATTTAGTACAAATGACTGGACAAAAACCTTTAGGTTAACTCTCTTATATTTAGTATAAGTGAAATGATGCTTACATAAGATGAATTAGCTATAAATCTGAAATAATTATTTGATTTTCTGGTCAAAACATTTCAACTGAGAAAAAAGGTAGGCTATGAATAATACATATTTTCTGCTGCTCTGATTAGTGTCTTTGAACAATGGCTCAGCTCTGCCCCCTGTAGGTACAGACTGAGTCGTTGCTCTCCTCTCCAGTGTCACTATAGGGAGGAGCAGAGATAATTTTTTATGAAAGGCATGTGCATGATTTCAGTCTCTTCTGTAAGTGAAGGAAGCTTCCACAAAGAAACCAAGCCCCTAGAGAAAAAAGATGCTGAGCAATGCATATCTGGGCTGTGACAACACCTGTGAAAGGCCGTATTTTCTTGGGCTTACTTCTAATTTCCCCTTGGTTTCTCTAGTGGAGAGTACCATAATGTGTCATGACAATCCCCCACAGGCTAAAGTTCATGTTAACACCCACCCAGCCATTCATTCCTTGAGGACAGTGCTAACAGTGGGAACTCAGTATTAAGTAAGACACACAAGGACCTGCCCCTGTGTATGTCAAGTCTAGTTAAGGTGAATGAATCCTGTGGAAAAACAAAAAGGGTCTACCCACTAACTGTAGTATGAGAAGCAACCTCAAGATACTTCAGGACCTAAGAAATGTTGTTTTCAATAGTCCTAATTTTGTGATTCCAGCTTACTTTTATAAGATTTAAAAATATCAAAATAATTTCTCATAATGTCAAGACCGGCCAGCTAGCCAGTCAGAAATTTGTATTCCTCAGATCCTTACCCATGGTAGCATGTGCTAATATTAAACAAGACTTTAATTTATAGGGTTTTGTTGCTACTGATGGCTAATATAAGATCCATCTGGTGACTGAGAGGAAACTTTCTAGGTAGCCCCTTTTCATCATGGGAACATCAGGTAACAGCTAGCCGTTAGCTGTTCTGGAAATACTCTATTCGCTGAGCTGCTTTCCCTGGTTAATTGGAGTGTGTGTGTGTGTGTGTGTGTGTGTGTGAGAGAGAGAGAGAGAGAGAGAGAGAGAGAGAGAGAGAGAGAGATGGGAAGAATATGTGTGTGAGAGTGTATGGGTCAATATATATGTGAATATATTTGCACACCTGGATGTGAATGTGCATATGTGTGAATATATGTGAGTGTGTCTATGTGTGTGAATGTGTATATTCATTATTTAAGTCTATACATACTCTGCTGAAGATTGAGAGACTCTTCTGGAGAAAGTTATTCAAATAATACACTAGCTAACTAATTCTAGTAAGTCAGTACATACATAACATAATTTTGAAGAGAGGCTTATTGAAAAGAAATAGACATTCTTGTCAATAAACTTTAGGTTCCTATAATATAAAGAGGCAACATTTGGACAGTGCCCATGGTTATCTGTGTAGTAGTTCATGCAGCATTTATTTAAAATTATCCCTTTAAGTACAGCAGTAAGTGACTGCTCACGAATGGGACTGAACAGTTCGTGACGGGGAGCCGATCCCTCAGATCCTTACCCACGCAATCTGTGAAACTGATGTGGGTGATAATATTCTCCCCGGGATAGAATTACATAGCACATGGGGATATTTCAGGGTAAATATTTTCATATTTTTTTCTGATGAAAAATATGTGCTCATTGCTAAAATTCCTTTGAAAAAAAAACAGAAATGATAGATAATTATTTTTTTCTTTTTTTCTAAATAAAATCTTATCTGCATTGTCTCTATTCTAACTACTCCTAGAGGTTGTCACATTCAAGGCTGATTTTGTTACGTGTTGTCTTCTGATGTGCTTCCCTGATCTCAGACTGGGTCTTTGTGATATATGGTGAGTGGAGCTCTGTTATGTGTCTGTCTAATTTAGGTGTCTAGGGGCTGGATTTTCTGTTAGTCATTTAGACTTATTCAAAGTAATTTATTAAGCACATTTTAATATCACCTATAATGACAAGCCTTGGGAAGAAAATGATGAATAATGTGGGGCCCTCCGAGTGCAGGGGAAGCCTTTCTCTAAAAAGGGGACTGATTCAGAGAGACGGGAGCACAAAGAAGGGAAAAAGGAATTCTTTCCGTAGTATTAGGGGAGCTTTAAAGAAGAACTGATTTATGAACTGAGGCTTGAACAATGGATATGAATTTGCCATGTGGCACAGTCTAGTTGGTGGGAGTGAGAGAACATCCCAGGCAAATGTCTGATTTATCAAAATATACCCAACTGAAGAATTTCCATCACAACTCAAGACTATTTATCATTTTTCTCTTTTTTCATTCACTATGCTATTTTTCCTTTTGTCTTGTATCTGATTTTCTTCCAAAATCTTTTGAATCAAGCATTTTGCTCTGTATAAAAATACAAGATGCCTGGCTTACCAAAGAATAACTATATTTTGGGTTGTTTTTATTATAGTGACTTCCTTTTCTGGGACAAGCTGATTTCTTGGTTTGGAATTTTCTTTTAGTTAAAGACCAAAACAATGCTTTCTATTCTGCAGAGCTACTACAACCTCTATGCAATAACCCTGGAAATGGAGCAAATCCTACAATCCCATAGAAAAGACAAATAGTTTGGGTGCCCCGTAGTTCTAGCCAGAGCTTGTTTTAGGCTATATATTATTTCAGGGGGTTCACGTGAAGTAAAGGCTAGTCTGAAATTGGTCTTCATCTGATTTTTAAATTTTATTTCATGTTTTTGAATTGTGAGTCACAGGGGCCTAAGTGCCCTTTAGACAGTTCAAGCTGGAAAAACTATAAAATTGAACCAAAACAAAAACCCCAAAACAACCCCAAAAGCAAAGAAGCATCTCATCTAATGTTGCAATAAACCTAGATCTTTTGTGCGTAGGAATGGATGATAAAAGTGCTCCACTTGTAAACAGAACTTGACGATTTATTGGAGGAAGGTGACGAGGGTAACAGCAATGGGCTACAGCCAGTATTCTTCTGAAAACATCAATTACATTCTGCTCCATTTCATACTAGGTGGGACTGTAAATCTGCAAAGGTCAGAAAAGGGCTTCCCTTCAGGCTGTATGAAATGTTTAAACATGTCAGTTTGCAACAATCTTTGTTACAAGGTTAGACAGCAAACCAGGCTAAATTGTAATTTAATTCCTGCATGTGTTCTTGATTTCTGTCTTGATTAATGTAGAGCAAAGGATTCAGTTAATTACCACTGAGATTATTTATTTTTGTACTAACACCTGTTTTGTCCTTTGCTTTGCATCTAACGATAGTCTCCTTTTTTCTAGGAGATAAGTTTTTTATATAGTATGAGAAGAAAATTCTTTCTGTCCTTTTGCCTCCGGGAACTTAAATTTTTTCCTTCCACTTAACTCTAATTCTATACTGTGCAGTATAATATAAGCATGACAAATGTGATGTGGAGACCCTGGGCTGATTTATATTATTTACTGTGTTGCTGCTTCTGGTCATTTGCTTCAGAAATAAGAGGCATTAGACCTTACCTGGAAAGAGGCAGTTGGAGCCTCCAGTTTCTAATATCTTCCACACTTCTGACTTTTGCTTTGCCAGTGGTAGAAGATTCTGTGATTGGGTTGACAATTCTGGTTAATCCCTCAAATATATATCAAATGCATGTGCAAGGCTTTGTGTTGGTAAGGGTAGGGCAATCGGAGATGGGGGACAGCATTTTTGGCAAAGATAAACAATAATCGATCCTTTTTTTTAAATGAAGACCCTAAATTTTGAAGGGAGAAGGTTGACAGGTGAACAAGAAAAAGCAAAATGCGTTTTATAGTGGAAGCATAAGCACAGCACTCAGGGAACCCAGAGAAGGGGAAAGCTTCAGGAAAGCCAATTTCTCTTGAGCTGTAAAAATCCTTACAAACTGGAGCTCATTATTTCTAGCTTGATATATTCTCTGAAGCTGTGATGTGAATAGATCCAACTTCATTTCAAATGTATATTTCAAAATTGCCCCTGGTTTTGGATCTTTGTGGCAATGTATTTTATAGACTGAACTGGTTCCAAAGGCAGGTAGTAAAATACATAGTTAAATTGTTATAAAAAGCAAACTATTTAGTTTCAGAAGCCCAGCTTTTTCAAGCCTTCTTTGTCTGGATAGCTTTATCTTGCATGCTGTCTTAAACATCAATACTTTTGACTATGACTCAGGAAGTTTTGATCATTAATTCACCTCTCTTCTTGTTACTCATTGTGTTTTCTTAGTCATGAATAAACTTCAGGGAATCTATGTATTCACTATAAGTGTATGCAAAAATTTCTCTAGGTACATTTTTTCTCGGAAGACAGTCCCTTCTTTTCATCAGATTCTCATAAAGATCCATGAACCAGACAATGTGAAACTACTATATGTTCTCCTTTCATGATTTTATCCACTCTCAATATTTTAATACCAACTAAATGATGATGAATCTAAAATCTGTATTTCTATCATAAATCTCCTGAGATTTATTCTTATATATCCAAATGCTTAACTTTTCTCTTTGCTTCTTTGGACCTATAGCACAAGCCCACCAATTCCAAAATTAATTTCACAATCTTTCATTCTAAGTCATGCATACATATTTTTCATATTTGTTAATGTCATCATTATTCACTTAGTCATCCTGGATATAATGCAGAATCATTTAGCTAATTTTCACTTGTCCTTTAAGACAACTCAAATAGCATTTTCTCCCGGAAGCCCCTCTTGGCCACCCCAGACAGGCTGGTTATTGTCTGTGTGCTCCTATAGCACCCTGTGCAGGTGTGCTTATGGACACCTTAAGCACAGTCATATATGAGTGATTATTTTTCTCATTTTTTCTGTTCAATTTTCTGTTTCCCTCATTAGTCTGTAATCTCCTTGGGGAAAGTGTCCATTTTCTACTTGGTTTGAAAGTCAGCACCAAGCCTAGAGCCAAACACTCAGTAAATGTTTAGGAATCAATTAAGAGAAGAAATCAAGGATCTTCAAAAAATATGCATCACTTGGCTTCTCAAAATACAGATATAGTGAGAGTGGCTTGAAATATTCTGATTTCACAATCCATGAAAGTGTAGAGGGAAGAATACTCTTTTCTCTATAGTCTGCTAATATAAAATTATTTTTAAAGTCAAAACCAAATGCTAATTCTATGTTACTCCATAGGAAGGAGATCATGGCTGTGTAGTATAGCTTATATTCTATGTGTCCTTTCTAAATTTAAAAATCTTTCTTTTCAGAGAAAAATTCTATTAAATTAAACACTTAGGTTTTAAAAATAATGTTTTAGAATCAAGTAATTAGTAATCCATACCATCTTGTGGCAAACTGTGCAGATACAAGCATAAAATTCTGGAGGCTTCATGAGCTCCGGTGGAAGCATAAAGGACAAGTATACCAATACTTTACCTATTGTGTTTAAGAAAGGAACACTTTTTAAAATAGGGACTAATTGAAAAGGTGTTAGAAAATACCCCTTAGTTCTTCACCTATTTGACTTCTTTCTAAACTGTTATAGTTAGGTTTTCTATACTGTTCAAATTAATCGAAATTTTGTTTCCCTTCCCCTCCTCAGGGGTTAAGGGTCAGGTAGTACCTCCCCTACTTCATTCCGCATAAGACATTTTCCATGTGGTGTTTGCCAGAAAGATGAGCCTGATATCTCATCCTGGGTGTGTCATCCTGAAAACAGAGCTGAGCGCAGAGAGATTTCTAGAGAGATGTCAACTTGTGTCCTCTGGAATCTGAGGCCAGAGCATTGGTCCTAGCTTGGGAAATACCTAAAGGGAAGACATTATATGGAGATGTTTCCAAAGATAAGATCACAGGAGAAGTATCATATGTCCAGATTTTGGAAAGACAGAGTTGCAAGTTTTCTCATGGGTTAAATGGACATTCTGTGGTAAGTAGCAAGTTCAGAGGAATCTTGAAGAGGCTTTGCCTAAGAGGTTGACTTCTCAGAGCAAGGTTTCCCTAAGAAAGAGACTGATTGGCTGTGTCATTGGGACAGCAGTGAGCCAAGTGGTATAAGAATGCTGTTAGAGATTGTCTGTGTGTGTATTAGGGTGGATTTTTCTCCCTAATCCTATTCTCAGCCCCAACCCCACCCCAATTTTTGAGGGTCCAGAAAAAAAAATGTTTGCAATGGAATAGGCAAGGGAATAAGAAAGTCCTAAATAAAAACTGAAAAAGTAAAATAATCTGCATTGCTGCAATTATCAGGATATCAGTTGTATTAATGTTATTGATGCCTTCCTACACTTTCTTCTCACCTAATGAATCAATCTGCCAGCTGTTGTGAATAGGGACTACTAATGGCTCACAGCCTTCAAGTGCTGCTGAGACCTGTGTGTGGCCAAACAGGAGCCCCTGCACCCTGGAAGCTCCGAATCTCCTCTTATCTAAACTAGATAGAAACGGTCAAATTTCTGCTGCTGCTGGGGTTGGATATTAAAAATATTATGTGTTTCTTTTTGGGGTTGTATCTGTTCCTAGCAATAGTGAATTAAAATAATCTAGAGAAAACACATTTTATAAAAGGTCTATTTGAAGCATTGAAGAGCTACCAAAACAACTACAATTTTAGGAGCCAAGATCTTGGACAGAAAAGTGCAGAGTTAAATTTGATTTTCAGGGATGTTTTCCCCTTCAAGGCATTTGCCAATTCCAAGGAAAGAGCAATGAGGCTGAGAAACTGAACAAAAATTGATGGTAAAAGGTTGAGAAGCCAAAAAGAGCTTCTAGTGGTCTCATGGGCTAGGGGACAATAACTGGAATTCAGAGCCTGCTCAAGGAAACAGAGCCTGGGACCCTCCAGCATTTTAATTAGGTACCTGATGGCCCACACCCTAGCAGTGAGGGTAGACCAGACGGCTCCTCAAAGCTGTGCCCAGATAGAAATCAGCTTATTTTCTGCTCAGATTCAGATAATCTTTTCCTATTCCATCAGACACAAAAATAAATGCTGTCTTGAAGAAGTTGACAACACCAAAAGTCTCCAGTTAATTTTTCAAGTTTTCATATATGATATCTGGAATTCAGTAAAAACAATGAGCAGGCAATGCCAAGAGATAAACATGTTTCTGAATACTAGGAGAAGGAGCACAATGGAAACAGACTAGGAAGAGATCAAGATATTGAAATTATCTGACATAAACTTAACATACACGATAAAAAAAAGGCCAAGATGGAAAATTTAAGCAGATAATAACTTCATTTTTTTAAGTTTTTAAAAATTTTATGTATTTTTAGAGAGGAGAAGGGAGGGAGAAAGAGAAGGAAACATCAATGTGTGGTTGCCTCTCATATGTCCTCTACTGGGGACCTGGCCCACAACACAGGCATGTTCTTTGACTGGGAATTGAACCAGTGACCCTTTTGTTCTCAGGCTGGCACTCTATCTGATAATGACTTTAAACATAATCAACTGGAAAGTCTAAATATAAGTATTAATAACTTAATAGATAGGTTTAGTAGCAGATTAAAAACTGCTTTAGAGAGAATTAGTTAACTATTAGAAGATATTTCAGAAGACTATCTGAATATAAGAGAAATATGGGACCTTAATAAATAGGTCAAACACACTTTGACCACATTTTTCATGGAAGAGGGCATGTAGAACCCCTCAGGGACAAGAAAAAGTGATTGAACAGAAACCATATTTGAAGTGATAAGGGTCAAGAATTCTTCAAAAATAATGAGAGTTACCAAAAGTCAAGGAGCACTACAAATCCCTAGCAGGATAAATATAAAAATAATAAACTTAGGCCTATTATAGTGAATCTGCTACAAACCAAACCCTTAAAAAAGAGAGACCAAAAAAAAAAAAAAGCAGAGAAAAAGTCAAAATAAAATTGTAACATGACTTCCCCCAACAATAGAAGCTAGCTAACAGTAAAGTTACTTATTCAAAGTTTTGAAAAATTTCTTTAAATTATTTACTCAAAATTGTAAATAACCAAACTATTAGCATAAAATACTATCCCAGTAAAAATATCCCTTAAAAATAAAGCAAAATAATGCCCTGACTGGGTAGCTCAGTTGATTGGAGCATCATCCAGTACGCCAAAAAGCTTAGGGTTTGATATCTGGTCAGGGCACGTACCTAGATTGCAGGTGCCATTCCTGGTCGGGGTGTGTGCAGGGAGTAGGGAATGAGGGGGAGGCAACTGATTGATGTTTCTGTCTCTCTCTCTGCCTTCATTCCTTTCTCTAAAATCAATAAAATAAATCCTTGGGTAAAGATTATAAAATAAATAAACAAAACAAAGTAAGTAATTTTAGACCAAAAAGAGCTGAAGTAATTTTCTCACTAGCTGACATGCACTATAGTAAATAGGAAAGTACGGTAAGTCATTCTGAAAGATGAATCCAGAGAGAAGCATGCAGATGCAAGAGAGAATGATAAGCAGTGTAAAGTGTATATCCATGGGCAGATCTAGATGAATAATGAAAATATATAATGATGATACTATTTTGTGGTTAAATGTCTATGGGATAGACACATGACAAAAATAGAACAAAAGCCTGGAGAATGGATATACAGAGTTATAGCATTCTCAGGTCCTTGTGTTATAAGTCAAGGATACGTGTTTTATTCTAGGGTAACCCTTAAAAGAATAGTAAAAGTATAATAAACACTACAATAAAAGAGGAAATGGAATAATAAAAATATTTAATTAAAACAAAATAAAGCAAGAAATGAGAGCAAAAGAAACAAGGAACATGTGAGGAAAAGAAAAAATGTGTAGTAAGATGTTAGATTCCCATATATATCGGGAAGTGCATTAAATGAAAGACTAAATACTTCAATTAAAAGACAAATATTTCCCTGGCTTGTGTAGCTTAGTGGATTGAGCATAGGCCTGTGAAACAAACAACGGCAGTTCGATTCCCAGTCAGGGCACATGTCTGGGTTGCAAGCCAGTTCCCAGCAAGGGACACATGAGAGGCAACCATACGTTGATATTTATCTCCCTCTCTCCTTCCCTTCCCTCTAAAGATAAATAAATACAATCTTTAAAAAAAAGACAAATTTTTATGAAGCTGGATTTAAAAAAAAATTCATGCTGCTTATAGTAAATGAGTTAAATATAAAGATGCAGACATGTTGACAGTAAAAGGATGACAAGGCTATTCGTTATTAACATTAACCAAGAAAACTGTCTTGCTAAACAAATAACAGGCCAAGCAAACATTAAAGCAAGAAGAAATACTGGAGATATTTCACAATGATAAAATGTTTGATCTGCCAAGAAGCAACACTGACAATTTTGCACGGATATAAACAAAGTCTCAAAATTTATAAAGTAACAACTGATAGAGCCAAAGTAAGAAAAAGGCACTGACAGCATACCTTTTTTTGTGACTGCTAGAATAAGCACAGGACAATAATTAATAAGGATATAGAAGAACTGAACACGTTACATGTCCTTGAGCCAATTGAATGTCCGTAGAACATTGATCCAACAACTTCAAGTCTCAGCAAATTCCAAATAAGTCATACAGAGTATGTTTTCAACTACAGTGATATTAAGCTAGAAAGCAATCACATAAAGGTAACTAGAAAAATCTCCAAGTATTTGGAAATGAAGCACTATGCTTCTAAATAAACCATGGGCGAAAGAGGAAATCACAATGGAAGTGAGAATGTAGCTGGGCTTTAGAAAGAAAACTAGCATCGCTGTGCTGGAATCATGATTGCAGCACTCGAGAAGCTGGCCCAAAGGAAATAGAATAGATATTTTCTTTTCCATTCTCTTTCTGTTAAGGTTTCAAGAATTTTGTATCCATGACGTGGACATGCCATGGTAGGGATTTTTATGTGTTTGTTTTATAGTTTGGTGTGTTAATCTTATAAGTCAAATGGTCAACTAGAGTGGCTTTCTTGGGACAATAATGAAAATAATATTAGAGACATTGAACACTGTGCCCAGGCATAGAAATGATATTTCTATCACCCAAACATCCATCAAATGGCCTTACTCCTTTCCTTTTCTCATTCATGAAAAATGTTATTCTTCCCTTGAAAAAATCTGGCAGATGTTTAGGAGTACAGTGAAACACTTTACATCATTATTTAACCAAGCATACTCTGCAAAGTCGTTAAGAATCCTGCTATCTTTGCTCAGATATGAAGGAAAGGTATATATGAACAAAATGAGACAAATTAGATGTTTTTCTGTTCAGAACAAGGGCAAAGATAAAAACATTATTTAATGTGCATACTTTCAAAAGATTGTTTCTTCTTAGGGAATATTACATTACTAAATAATGATAATTATGTTTGAAAGTTATGAAATGGAAGATGATGCTCTGTTTCTTTTTCTATTCTTCTGATAAAGATCATAGGCTTCCATTGCCCAAACTATTAAAGACTTAGAGATTTTTAAAAGTCCATGAGGCCAAAAGTTATGCTATGGCCTTAGTTATTGTGCTCTGAAGACCTTTGTCTTCTGTACCAGTTATCACAAATTAAGTGTCATAGATTAATCACCAGAACTAAATTTAGGAAGATAAGGAGCTTGTTGATTCCTGCCGGAGCCCTACCATAGCTTTAACCTTCAAGGTAAACTACCAGCCCATCAGCTGCAAAACATTGCTGGCTTCTATTGGAAATGTAAAATTCTTCCTTGATGTTAGGATGAAGGGCTGCATTTGTGATATTGTGCTCATAAAACAAACTTCATTCTTTCCCAAGTAATTGGCTTCCTGCTGACAGGAGCTCTAAAAAGATGTCTGACAAGAGTTCGAATTGGTGTGTTAGTACTTTTGTTATGTATCTCTCTCCATGAGTTGTTTATATTTCCTCCTGTTAGCACACCCTTCAGCTGGTAAAGATGAATTTGGATTTTCAATGTCTTGTACAGACTTATTAGTGATTTGTAGTTGTATAGGGTTCTGATGTCTTTGTGACTGTAAAACTCTTGGCTAGGCTAGATCACATGAAATCCTAGCATCCTAGGAGTCTGAGTAGTCCCAAATGGCCCCAGGTTGTTTTTTTTTTTAAATTTTTTCCTGTTCTGTGCTCGCTCCTTTGTTTGTTCTGAAAGACTCACCTGGATTTTATAACATGCAAAAGATAGTTCTATTTTCAGTGTCTTGCCTTTTAGCCTATTACAGAGCACAATTTGATTCATCTTTTAGAGTGCAGTTCAAACCTGCTTTAAATGATTACTATTGGGAAGAAAACATCTCAGATCCTAAAGAGCTGAGACTGAAGTGCTTTTGGGGCATTTTCAAATAGGTAATTAAGTCAGGATAAAAACATTTCTGAAGATGACTGCTGTGTTAAACCAATACTGGAGGTACTGAAATTCCTTGGTATCAGGGTTGACTGGTGGTGTCAGGGCTTAGGAATACACATGTGTGTGCGCGCACATGCACACACACACACACACACACACACACACACACACACACGCAGCAATTTAAGAACTGAAGTCCAGAAAGGTAGGACTAAATCATATGAAAATTAGTTGGGATACTTGCCTGATAGAAAATGTATTGGTATAACCTGGATTCCAAACTCAGTTCTTCCTTCTATTTGTTGTATGGACTAATTAAAGCAAGTAAGTCACTTGATCTTTCTCGGTCTCAGTTTTATCTAGAGTAACCAGAAGGGTTTGGACAAATGTTAAGGAGCCTATGAGTCTGTACATTATGCCAAGGGCACTTATCAGACTTGGATTAGTGTGTTACAAATAACTGACATATGTGGGCAGGGTTAATATTCTAAATATTTACTAGCCCTACAGCATAAATATTTGCCAATCAGAATGGAGGCTTGATATAAACAACCAGTAGTAGCACTGCGCCTGTGCATGCTAGTTACATATCAGCCAGCCTTGTGGGAATGGGGACTTGGCTATTTGTGTCTAATCGCCAAAGCAGAAAAGACCTTAGGAATTACCAGTCTATCTTCCTGATTTTATAGGTTGTTGCCTCTTCTGCTAGAAGAAACACATTTTGATATTAAAGGATTGCTGCAGAAGGATGACAAATGTAAATGGGCTTAGGTACATGATTAGATAGCTCAATAACTTTGGTAGATGGCAGCAATGGGTCATACATCTCTGTATTCTCACCCTCTATTAGTCCTTTCCCATATTGGTTCTGACCTTGGCCATGTGACTTGCTTTGGCAACACAGCATTAACAAATATGACCCAAGCAGAGGTGTAACAGATACCTTCTCTTTCTGCTTTCAGAGCACAGTAACTATAGGAAGTCTTCTTGTCTCATGGCAACACATGGGCAGCAGATAGCCAGCACATATGAATGAGGCTTAGCCTAACCAGCCACACTGAGCTGACATAAAACTATAGAAACATGACCAACCTAAGCTGAGACCAGAGAAGGAACCACCCATATGAGCTCAGCCCAAATTCCTTACCCACAAAATCAGAGCAAATAAAATGTGGTTATTTAAGTCACTAAATATTGGATTGGTGTCGATATGCAGTTATAGATACTTGACACAATAAGAAAAAAACCTCTGGGTTAGGGGAGGATAGGAGGAGTTGGTGGGAAGAAAAAGAGCACAGGTCTCTTCCACTATTTTCTTCCTTCAAATTGAGATCAAGGATTTGTACTTGATTCCTACAAGAATTCCTTTCTTCCTAGATGGGCCAAAAAGCTCCTTCTTACCTGTCTTTCTGGTAAATCGCACTTGGTTCAGAAAAAACGCAGCTAGTTTTCCTAATCCCTGCTAGTGAAGCACACAGGTAGATATTTCCCCTTGCACTTCCCTCCGTCACAGTTTTTCCCTTTTGGAATGCAAGCAAGATCAGTTAACCCAGACTTTTATTATTGATTCAGTGGGTGGTAAATAGCAAGAAATTTCATGAGAATGAAAGTGTTCTTGGGAAAGAGGTAACAAGGTAAGATTTTTAAATAACTGAAAAAATATTTTTGAATGCCCATATACAACTTATGACCATCTTGCCTGCAGCACTACTTTGAGATAATTTGAAAAAATCCATTTTATCTTTGTCCTAAAGTTTGTGATAACTTCTGTCTGGCAGTCACAAGTCAGAAACAAAACCCTGTTTCTGTTATATAAAACAAAACCCTGGAGGCTTAATGTTTTTTCTTATAAATGACTTTAAAACTGGACAAATAAATGAGGCAACTAGTTGCCAGTATTACAAGCAAGTGACACAGTCTTCAAGAGAAGGGAAGCTCTCTCCCCATGCTCATCCATCTCTCTGTTCCAGTTTCCAATGGTGGCCCAGGAAACTGGAGTCCAGGCAATGTGTGGTGGTCTAGTTGGCCTGACAAGGTTGAGATAAGAGTTCAGGCTTATCAGGACATGGGAAAGGGGAGCTGTGTTCGATGGGGAGAGAGGAAGTGAGAAGTCTATACAAGGATTCTCATGAATCCTTGACTGAAGACTGCAATACATATGTATAGGGCAAGATCACACAAGACTTACTATTTCAGATACCAGAGGTTGAACATTGCTTGAAAATGTTGGGCTTCTCACCCAGCCTGAGGCATAAGTTCTTGTTACCACCCCAGACATTTATTTGAGACACCAGAAAGGCCATACTTTTAGAAGAAAAGACCATGCATTGTAGTAAGGCCTACTCTAGAACCCACCTTATTAAAGTCTAAAACTCCAAGCTTTGCCATGACCCTAATGGGAGACACAGTTTGGAAAATAAGTCCACTAAGTGATAGGGAATGAGAAACAAGTACACCTTTCATAGCCTAAAATCTAGGCTAACAAGTTCAAATTTACTAGCTAGTAATTAATTTGCTTGTGAAATATATAAAAAAGATAAACTAATGTTCCTCATTAACATAGATATAAAATTAAAAATTTAGTAAGTAAAATCCAGCAATAGCTAGAATAATAGTAATGCATCATGACCATATGGTGTTGGTCCAAAGAATATAAGATTAGTTTACCATTTGAAAACTAACATATGTAATCTAGCACCCCAACAAAATAAAGGAGAGAAAGCATATGATCCTCAATAGATTCAGGAAAAAAATTGACACAATCAACACCCATATATGATAAAATCTCTCAGCAAGTTAAGAATAGAAGGAAAGTTTTCAAAATTGATGAAGAGCATTATATATATAACACAATTATCATACTTACTACTGAGGCACTAAATGCTGTTCTCTAAGACTGACTGAGAATTCGGCAAAAAATGTCTGCTCTCATTGCTTCTATTCAATATTGTATTGGAGGCCCTGGCTAATGAAATAAGCAAGAAAAAGAAATAAAAGGGATAAAGATTAAGAAATAAGAAGTAAGGCTGTCTGTATTTACAAATGACATGATACAATATCTAAAGAGTCTATAAGAAAAAAAGAAATAAATAACAGTTAGAATTAGTGAATGCATTTTAGGATGCATCCAACTTAAAAAAATCCACTGTATTTCTATATATTAACATGTAACTACTATGAAATAAATGTTAAAAGTATTTACAATAGTATTAAGAACATAAAATACTTTTAAATAAATGTAACACAAGACATAAAAGACTTGTGTATTCAAAAAAGTAAACACTCTGGAGATAATTTTTAAAATTCTAAAAAAGATTTATTATGTTTATGAATTGGAAGACTTAATATTGTTGAGATGTTCATTTTCTCAAAATTGAATTAAAAATATTGAGTGGTAAATTTACCACTGAAAATGTAGAAGTCATTTTGTTAGATATTGAGAAGCTGTTTCTAACATTTACACAGAAATGCAAAGAACAGTGAATGTCAAAACAAGTTAAAAAAAACAAAGTTGAAGGACTTATAGTACCTGGTTTCATAAACTTCTACAAATGCTGTAATAATTAAGACAATATGGAATTGTCAGAAGGGTAGAAATAGAGAATTCAGAAATAGACCCACATGTATGTGATCATTTTATTTTGAAAAAAGAACAAGATAATTCAATTAGAAAGATGTAGTCTTTTCAACAAATGGTACTTGAACAAGTGGACATCCATATGAGAAAAATTAAACCCTGGTCCACAGTCCATACCATACAGAAAAATTAATTAAAAATAAATCACAGTCCTAAATGTTGAAGCTAAAACTTAGAAGATGAGGTAGAAAAAATCTGTATCATCCTAGTATGAGCAAAAAATTTCCTATATAGGACACAAAAAGCACTAATCATCAAATTAATGATTAGGAATTATAATCACATGACTTCAGGTCAAGATGGAGGCATAGGTAGACACACTTTGCCACCTTGCACAACCAAAAGGACAACAAATTTAAAAATAAAAAATAGCCAGAACTGCTAGAAAATTGAACTGTATGGAAGTCTGATAACCAAAAAGTTAAAGAAGAAACATTCATCCAGACCAATAGGAGGGATGGAGATGAGCAGCTGGGCAGAGAGGACTCCTAGCAAGGTGGTGGCTGGAGGATGGGGGCAGGTGAGACAGCAACTGCCAGAGTGGGCGGTCACATGTTCATGTGCAGGTAAACTGGGAGGAGAGAGATAACTAGGGAGAGAGACATACTGCACAACCCAGGGTTCTGGCATGGAGAAATAAAGTCTCAAAACCCCTGACTGAAAAAACCCATGAGGTTTTTCAACCCATGAGGGTTGAGGTAGCAGGAGAAACTCCCAGCCTCACAGAAGAGTTTGTTGGAGAGACCCACAGGGTCCTAGAATGTACACAGAACCACCCATCTGGGAATCAACACCAGAAGGGTCCAATTTGCTTGTGGGTAGTGGGGGAAGTGACTAAAAGCCAGCAAGAGCTGAGCAAGTAGTACTGTTCCCCCTCAGACCCCTCCCCACATACATTGCCACAACACAGTGACATGGGTTGCCCCGTCCTGGTGAATACATAAGGCTCCACCCCTTACCATGTAACAGGCTGGCCCAGACAAAAAAATATGACCCAAATGAAAGAACAGATCAAAGCTCCAGAAAAAATTACAACTAAATGGTGAAGAGATAGCTAACCTAACAGATGAATAGTTCAAAACACTGGTAATCAGGATGCACACAGAAATGGTTGAGTATGGTTGCAAAACAGACGGAAAAGTGAAAGCTATGAAAAGTGAAATAAAAGGAAATGTACAGGGAACCAACAGTGATGGGAAGGAAACCAGGACTCAAATCAATGTTTGGAGCAGAAAGGAGAAATAAACATTCAACCAGAACAGAATGAAGAAACAAGAATTCAAAAATATGAGGAGAGGATCAGGAACCTCCAGGACAACTTTAAACATTCAAACATCAAAATCATAGGGGTGCCAGAAGTAGAAGAGGAAAAGCCATAAATTGAAAACTTCTTTGAAAACATAATGAAGGAGAACTTCCCCAATCTGGCAAAAGAAATAGACTTCTAGGAAGACCAGGAAGCTCCAAGGGTCCCAAAGAAGTTGGACCCAAAGAAGCACACACTGAAGCACATCATAATTACATTACCCAAGATGAAAGATGAAGAGAGAATCTTAAAAGCACCAAGAAGAAAGGAAACAGTTACCTACAAAGGAGTACCCATAATACTATCAGCTGATTTCTCAAAAGAAACCTTGCAAGCAAGAAAGGGCTGGAAACAAATATTTGAAGTCATAAAAAGCAAGGACCTACATCCAAGATTACTCTATCCAGTAAAGCTATCATTTAGAATGGAAGGGCAGATAAAGTACTTCCCAGATAAGGTCAAGTTAAAGGAGTTCATGATCACCAAGCCCTTATTATATGAAGTGTTAAAGGGACTTATCTAAGATAAAGAAGAAGATAAAAAATACCAATAGTAAAATAACAACAAACTCACAACTATCAATAACCGAACCTAAAATGACAAAAACAAAAATGAACTAAGCAAACAACTAGAACAGGAACAGATTCACATAAATAGAGATCACATACAGGGTTATCAGTGGGAGGGGGAGAGTGGGGGAAAGGTACAGAGAATAAGAGCCATAAATGGTAGATACAAAATAGACAGGAAGAGATCAAGAATAGTATGGGAAACAGAGAAGCCAAAGGTTGAACATGGGTTGTATGTATAACCCATGGACACACTAAGTTGGGAAAATGATGGTGGGTGGTGGGGTACAGGGTGGATGGGAATAAAGAGGAGAAAAAATGAGACAACTATAATAGCATAATCAATAAAATATATATTTTAAAAATATCAATCTATAAATAAAATATTTTAAAAAAGAATTGTAATAAGAATGTAGAAAGAACTCCTACAACTCAACAATAGTAACACAAGCAACTTATTAAAAATGGGAAAATATTTAATACTCATAAAATATTATATACAAGGAACATATATACCTTAATACTAAGGAAGACAATCCAGTAAAACAGGAAAAATACTCAAGTAAACACTGCACACACACAAAAATAGAAATGGTCAATGAGGATATGTGAGGATTTTTAACATCATTATTCATCAGGGAAATGCAAATTAAAAGCACCACGAGATATCACTTCACACATACCTGAATGTAAAAATGTAAAAAGACTGAGTATCAAATGTAGGTGAGGATGTGGGGCAACTGAAAGTCTCATAACTGCTGTTGGAATATAACAGCACAACCACTATGGAAAATAGTCTGTTAGTTTGTTATAAAATTATACATGCACTTGCTATGTACCTTAGCAACTGCACTTACAGATATACATTCCCCTATTCCTTCAAAATAAAACATGTCCACTAAAAGACATGTACTAACATTCATAGTGGCTTTTTTCATAAGAGGCAAAAATTGTAAAGAACTCAAATATTCACACAGGTGAATGATAAACAAAGGGTAGCGTATTCATACAAAAGAATAATACTTGGTAATGAAACAAACCAAAATGAAATATATGGAACAACATGGATCATCTCAAAAATATTATACTGAGTGAAAGAAGGCAGACACCAAAGTGGCCCTGCTGTATGATTCCATTTATATGAAATTTAACAACAGGTAAAACTATCATAAAATGATATACTTCTGATCAAAGGTTGTCTGGAGTGGGATTGACTGCAAAGTGGCACTGAGGGAAATTTCTGGGGAGATGTTCTATATCTGGATAGAAGTGATGATTTCACAGTGTATTCACTTGTCAAAATGAATGCACTCTATTGTATACAAGTGATGTTTTAATAAATTTAATTTTAAAACAAATCATAAATGCTAAAAATAACAACAATAGCAACAACAACATCAAAAGCTTGAGAATGTCTTATTGAATGGTTTTTCTTATTGAAGAAAAATTGTTATTTATCTCCATCCAGTTATAGGGGATGCAAAATATATAATTGCAATATCATAAAATTTAAGGAGGGTACAACTTTCAATTCAAATATGACTATGATTAAACATTTTCACATTAACAAATTTAAAGTTTACAAAAGAACAAGAGAGAGGCATTAATGGCTCCATTTTTATATTAGAGAGAATGAGCCTTAGAGAGGTTAAATAGCTTGCCTGCCTAGAATATAATAAAGTAGAAGTGGGATTCAAAACTCAGATATTTTGACACTAAATTTAATGCTCTTTCCACTATACTATGTTGTTTGTCTTATCCATCCTTTTTAAATCGTTTCAATAACCAAAACTAACAATGTCCTTTCCATGGCTAGGCCTTAAATTGTATTTCTTTTGATGTTATTAGATAGGAAAAGTCTTTTTTACTTGGTACTGTTCCCCCCAACTATCTCCACTGCCCGCCCCCCACCCTATGCCCTAGATATCTTCTCAATCACTAGGTTTCCAGAGATATGGGGATCTTTACCTTCCTTGCAGGAGGTAGAGGATTTTTGAACAAATTAAATTGAATCTTATAATAGCATTTTATCTTCCATACCTGGATTGCTGATGAGAATAGAAATTAGTACAATATTTCTG
>PVKM010010995.1:0-33977 GCA_004027735.1 Carollia perspicillata
TGGTTACTGTCAGTTTGTTCTTAATTTCAGTGTCTCTGTTTATATTTTACTTGCTTGTTTGTTTTGTTGATTAGGTTCCACTTAAAGGTGAGATCATATGGTATTTGTCTTTCACCGTCTGGCTTATTTCACTCAGCATAATGCTCTCCAGTTCCATCCATGCTGTTGCAAAGGGTAGGAGTTCATTCTTTCTGCTGCATAGTATTCCACTGTGTAAATGTACCATTGTTTTTTGATCCATTCATTTATTGATGAGCACTTAGTTGCTTCCAGCACTTGGCTATTGTAAATTGTGCTGTTATGGATGTTGGGGTGCATGGGTTCTTTTGGACTGGTGTTTCAGGGTTCTTAGGATATAATCCTAGCAGTGGAATTGCCGGGTCAAAAGGCAGTTCCATTTTTAGTTTTCTGAGGAAATTCCATACTGTTTTCCACAGTGGTCATACCAGTCTGCAATCCCACCAACAGTGAACTACGGTTCCCTTTTCTCCACAGCCTCTCCAACACTTGTTGTTTGTTGCTTTGTTTATGATGGCCATTCTGACCAGTGTGAGGTGATATCTCATTGTGGTTTTAATTTGCAACTCTCTGATGGCTAGTCTAGGACATCATAAAAGTCCTAGAGGTGAAACATAGGCAGGAAAATCTCAGATATTCCACACAGCAATATTTTCACCTATATGTTCCCTAGAGCAAGGGTCATAAAGGAAAGAACAAACATATGGGATATCATCAAAATAAAAAGCTTCTGCATGGCGAAAAAACAGCATTAAAATGAAAATAGAACCAACTGTATGGGAAAACATATTTGCCAATGATACCTCAGACAAAGGTTTGATCCCCAAAATATATGAAGATCTCACACAAGTCCACTCCAGGAAGACAAACAATCCAAATGAAAAATGGGCAAAGGACCTGAACAGACATTTCTCTGAGGAGGACATACAGAGGGCCCAGAGACTTATGAATAGATGCTAGTGCTCTTTTTAAGAACCAGCCTCCATATATCTTTTGAAACTTTCTCGTTATATAGTGATTCCCCTAGAGAGATAGGGATACTTCTCTCATATCTGCTTGTATCTGCTTAACTGCCTAACTGAACCTGTCATATAAAACGCATTTGACAAATGAATGAATCTAACTCAGATATTTTAAAAATATTTGAGGGTGGATAGTCTTCCTTCTCCCGTGTAATTGAATCATAGTGACTAATGGTTCCCATAAAGACTGTTATAGAGATTGTTGGTTAAACTGGTCTTTTGTTCAAGATGCTAATACACAACAATAAAAAATCATGCTAAATTCCCCAAATGCCAAGAGAATTTTAAAAAGAGAAATATCAGCTGGGCTGAAGAAGTCAAACTAAATGATATATGAATATATACAGACCTGACAGAGTTCCTGGCACTTCTGTACCCTCAGAGATGAGTGAGACCCACCTAATCTTAGCTTTCAGGTGATCGCCATCTAGCTATAGACTAAGGACACTATGAGAAGCAGAGTGTATTTAAGGCAGAGTATAATTAATGGCTGAAAGTGACACGGGAGACTTATAGGAGGGAGAGTGACTACCAAAGGTAGGAAACACTAGAAAATGCCTTATAGAACAGGTAAGCCTCCATCAAAGTTTTGAAGACTACTTGAAAGACCAAGGGCAGAAAACTCCAGGTGAAGAGAATGGTGCTTGCAAAGATATGCTATGAATGTACAGGACTCATTTGGGGGACTAGGTGACCTAACTGTCTGGAACAAATAAAGAAAAGATTTTTAAAACTGTTTCAGAACACAGTGGGAAATAGGAAATAAAAATGTAAAAGAATCCCAGCAATAAAGAAGTAGAATTTGAAGTTAAAAATATACTACTCTCATTAGCTCACTAAAAAATTAAATACTTAAATTAACATCTAAAAAAATATGTACGAGTTTGATGAAAACTATATAATGAGAACTAATACTCTGAAGAAATAAATGAAGCTGAATAAATGGAAAGATATTCCGTAGTCATAGTTAAGAAGGCTCGATATTGTTAAGATGTCAGTTATTTCCACTTGATCTGCAGATTCCGTGCAGTCCCAATCAAAATGCCTACAAGTTATTTTTCAGATATCAACAAACTGATTCCAAAATTTATACAGTGAGGCAAAAGACAAAATAGCCAACACAATATTAAAGAAGAACAAAGTTGGGGAACTGATACTATCCAACTTCAAGATTTACTATAAAATACCCTGGCTGGGTGGCTCAGTTGGTTGGAGTGTCTTTCCATGTACCACAGGATTGCAGGTTCAGTTCTCAGGGCCCATATCTGGGCTGCTGGTTTGATCCCCAGTTGGGGCATGTGTGGGAGGTGGCCGATCAATGTTTCTCTTTCACCTTGATGTCTCTCTCTCCCTTCCTCTCTCTCTGAAGTTAATAAACGTATTCTTGGGTGAGGATTAAAAAATAAAGATTTACTATAAAGCTACGGTAATTGAGATAATGTGGTATTGGTCAAAAAATAAACAACTAGACAAATGAAAAAATAAATTTTAGAAATTGACCCAAAAGTATAATCAGTGTGGAGCAAAGATAGTCTCTTCAACAAGTGATGGTGTACAATGCACATCTAAGTAAAAAAAATGAATCTAGACACAGAATTTCCACCTTTCACAAAAATTTAAATGGATCACAGGCCGAAATATAAAATGCAAAATTATAAAACTCCTAAAAGATAACATAGGAGAAAATCTGGATGACCTTGGGTTTGGGGATGCCTTTAGATATAACACTAAAGGCACAATTCATTGAGGAAAAGAAAGGATTGATAAGCTGTATGGACTTCATTAAAATTAAATATTTCTCTGTGAAAGTGTCTGTCAAGAGAATGAAAAGAGAAACAATAATTTGTAAGAAAATATTTGCAAAGGACTTATCTAATAAAGAATGTTATCCAAAATATACAAAGAACTCTTAAAACCCAACAATAAGAAAACAAACAACCCAACTAAATAATGGATGAAGGGCCTGAACTGGCACCTCATCAAAGAAGATATACAGATGTCAAATAAACATCTGAAAAGATGCTCCACATCATATGTCACCAGAAAAATATAAATTAACACAAATACAAAGTTCCACTATGCCGCTATTAAAATAGCCAATATCCAGAACACTAACAGCCGCAAATTCTCGTGAGTATCTAGAACAATGGGAGCTCTCTTTCACTGATGGAGGAAATGCAAAGTGGTGTAGCCCCTTTCGAATCCAGTTTCCTTGTTTTCTAGAATGTGCTTTAGCGTAGAGTCCTGTAATCACACTTCTTTGTATGTTCCCAAATGAGAGAAAAATGTATGACAAAAGAAAGCCTGCACACAGACATTTGTAGCATCTTTATTTATAATTATTCCAAATTGGAAGTGACCAAGATGTCGTTCAGTAGGCGAATTTATGAAGTGTGATACATCTAGACAATGGAATATGATTCAGTAGTAAAAAGAAATGAACTATTAATCCATTACAAAACTTAATGGAGGAAACTTAAATGGATTTTACAAAGTGAGAGAAGTCAGTCTAAAGAGTCTGTATACTATATGACTCCAACTATCTGACCTCGTAGAAAAGATCAGTGGTCACTGGCCGTTGGTTGGGGAAGGGATGAACAGGAAGAACATAGATGATTTTAGGACAGTGAAAATACTCTGTATGATAATATAATGGTGGATACTTGTCATTATACATTTGTCCAAACTTATAGCATGTACAACACCACTCTGCTGAGGGATGTTGGTAATGGGGGAAGCCCTGTGTTTGTGAGGGCTGGGTTTATATGGGCAATCTCTGTTCTCTCCTCTCAGTTTTGGTGTGAATCTAAAGCTGCTTCAAAAATACCTATTAAAACGATAATAAAATTCTTTGAAATAAAAAAACGTAAAGGAAAACTGAGGCTTGAAATGGGCTGAGGTGCTTTGACTTTATCCTAGATAGTAGTCATTGAGAAATGGATCAGTAATTTAGCAAAATAAAGCTGGTTGTTGGATATCAGATTGGGAGGAGTTGGGGCAGCCAGACAGCAAGAACATTGCAATTCTTCAGCCTCTCTCAGGGCATAATGGCTGTCAAAGGCATGGGAGTGTTGCCATATATGGAAAGTTCATTATAATCTTTATCTGTTTTTATGAATATCATAGAGAATAATTTGAACTGCATTTTGAAGTATGAGTAAGACGTTAGGCTAAGGAATTTTGCATTTGCCGTATAGGTAGCTGGTGGAAAAGAGAGATGGGAGTAAGAGAGCGTGTGTAAAATGGATTAGAAGGGCCAGAGACGAAGCCGTCACCTGGGCCTGCACAGAGTCTTGTCTGCCATGAAGCCATGGATAGAGTGGATTTACTAGGTGTAATTAAATCTCTTTGCATGAAGGGGTTTAGGAAGTATGTTAAGGCCCTGACCAGTGTGGCTCAGTTGGTTGAGCATCATCCTGCAAAGCAAAAGGTCGCTGGTTCAATTCCTGGTCAGGACATATGCCTGGGCCTATAGAATTCTCTCTCACATCGATATTTCTCTCCCTCTGTTCTCCTCTTTCCAAAAATAAATAAACAAAGTCTTTTTTTAAAAAAGTATATTAAGTCCCTAGGGGGTAAGGAAACCTGCTTTCTGAATTATTGGTGAAGGGTAGGGCTTTTATGAGAAATACCTGGGCTAGAATCTGATTCATGTTCTTATTTTTTTTTTGTGTGTTATCTAGAATATCTCATTTTACCTCTGAATTTTATTTCCTGAATAACAATAATAGTATTGATAGTAATAATAATACTTAATATGCAGGGCTGTTGTGAGAATTACGTACCTTTGTAAGGAATCCAACATTCCAACATTTGTTCCCTTGAAAAGTGTGCGGAGCAAAGACTGAACCAGGACAGGTCCAGTCAAGGCCAGTCTGTAAGACTCAGGCAGCTTGAGGGTATATCCCTGTGACTACTGTTATCCAAGCACGGTTAAGAGGATAAAAATTATCATAAATAGAACCATATAAATATAGATCAGAACATCCTCATTGACTGTCAAAAATAAGATTGCAGTAGCATTAAGGCACTCAGATGAAGCATACCAGCACTTAGCCACAGTGAAATCTATAAAGTGCTTTTGACTGCTCAGGGGATCTTTAGATATAGGATCATTTTCTCTATCTTATGGATGACTTAGCCACCTCCACTATGAATTTTTCATGATTCCCTTGACCCAGCAGCTCTTGCCTATGGAGAGAATAATACGGTATTGATTTCAGAGTTAGGTTGCTGCCTTTTTCGCCACAACAGGATTTTTGTAGCCTAGAAACCTCAATCCCCTATTACTCATTAGAGACTAGGGCAACTTTTCTTAGATCTGGAATTCAGAAGGTGAACCATTTAGCTGCTGGTGTGAAAGATAGCCTTAATAGTGGAACTTTAACTGATCTCAGTAATGAGAGTAGCTGCTATTAACAACTTCCTAATTGAACCACAGCAGAGGTAGGATTATAGAAAAGGACAAGACAATAGTCTCCGTTGTTTCTCTCACAATTGGAATGTTTTCCTTGACATTGCTTTCTGAATAAACCTATTAAAATATATCAGAGGCTAAAAAATAAAAGAAATAGAACAGGGAAATCTAGTTCATCTTTTAGTATTTTTTTCTTCTGTAGAAGTTTTGTAATAGGCGTCTAGTGCTTCTTATTTTCAGTGGCCCTCGGTCACATGAGAAATGAACAGAGGCCATGCATGCTGTTGGTAGTTTTTATTTAAACTGCTTTTAAGAAATCAAAAAATCCATATCTCACATCCTGTGAAAACTCATTCTTGGCATTGCCATGGTAACAAGACTTTTAAAAGGGAGTTAACTGAAATTTAGCTGCATATATTACTTCTTTGTGATTCATACTTCATAAAAATGCAAATGTCACACTAATACATATTTTACCTTAATGTTTTATACCACCATTTAGTCTTAATTGATCTAATGTTTTCCTTAATTAAATTTTGTGCTTCTCTGAATGGTTTTTCTTCTCCCTTCCCCCACAATCTCCTATTCTGTGGACCCATCAAACTATACATTTTAACTTGGTGACATGCAATTTAGGAAACTGTCACACAGGAGATCAATCATCCCAGCCTACCAACTCAACAAAAGATTTTTGGAAAACTGCTTGTCCTGCCTAGAAATTTAGCCTGTTCTCCCACTTCAGTAGAACTTTAGTACCTGACTTTTCTGCCCTTGTCTATCCTCTCACTACCTGAGTCTGTCTGTAAGAGAGAGAAGCAGGGCGTGGTGGCATAGAAAGTACCTCCAGGGCATCCTGGACAACAATGCAGGCTTCACTGTTCCCTAGCTTTGTGACCTTGTGCAAGTTATTTAATGTTCTTAATCTGCAACTTATAATAGGTAAGCCAGAGGTAAACAGTAGTTTTGTCATAGTACTTCTGTGAGGATTAAATGCTTTTAAAGTATTTGGCACAGTGCTTGGCACAAAATCTGTGCTCAGCAGATAATAGAGATATAATTTAGATGGTAAAAATAGTAATTTTAAGATAAAAATCTTACCTTAACTACTTTCATTGGAGCTTTGTATTTGTTTGGAAGATATTACTTGGTAAACATCTTGGGATGAATAGTGAAACTCCAAGGGTAATATATTATACCTGAGCAGAGATGACAAATTTGCTCTTTTGCTTCAAAGGGTAAAAAGGAATGAAAGTAAAAAGCGAGGGCAATGGAGGAGGGATAGCAGGTTGAGCTAGTACAACGAAGAAGGTTGTGCACTACCTGACATGACCCTTTCCAGCAACTCCCTGGTAGTTTGTATTGTTGGGCAGGCCTGTGAAATAGTTTGCAGCAGTGAAGTGTGTGTTTGTGTGTAAGGGAGAAAAGTGGTGAAGGGGACGAATTTTATACTCTGATTGACATGGACTAGATATAGAGGCAGTAGGTACTGACCCAGCCCTTGAAATTGAGGGCACCTTGAAAAGCCAGGTCAGTGAGAATCAGAGAGACGTGTGGATTTAGATAGTCTGAAACTGGGGGCAGGGTTTGGGTGGACTTTAGTCCATTTTGCCTAGATCTCGAAGAGGTAGGCATGCATCAGCCAGCATCTGGGTTACATAGTGGTAATGTCACCTGTTTCTTCCCCCAGCTTTTAGGGTATAATTGAGTAGTAAAATTATATATATTTAAAGTGTACAACATGACGATTTGGTATATGTATGCATTGTGAAATGATTACAATCAAGTTAATAAACATGTCCATTTTATCACTTAGGTACCTTTTTAAATTTTTTTGGTGAGATCACTTAAGGTCTACTTTCTTAGCAAATTTCAAGTGTACAATATGTATTATTAACCATAGTCACAATGTTGCACATGAAATCCTCCAATCTCATTCATCTTATAATGAAGTTTATACCCCTTGACTTACATCTCCCGATTTCCTGCACCAGCACCCCAGCCCCTACCAGCTACCATTCTCTAAATTTGAATTCCCACATGCCTTAAAGGATGTTCCAGTGAGGCAGCTCTTTGCTAGAAAGACTGTTTTCATTTTGTGAGTCAAGTGTTTTTTGTTTGTTCTTTGTTTCACCCACCCTGCCTAGAACATCTTTTCTACAGGAATCAGAACAGACCCTTCATTTCCTACAGATGGGTGGATCCTCAGTGGACAGACCATCCCCAATGTCTTATCTCTGTCCCTCCCCTCCTTTCCCACTGCTTCCCACCTAGATTCCTGTTCTCTTTACCTTCAGCCCACTCAGGAAGTAGCTGCTATGAGCAGGGGTTTAGAAGTCAGATATTGGGTCTGCCACTGACTAGCTACATAATCTTGGAAAAGTCATTTTTCTGATCTTTCTGATCCTCTATGTCCTTATTTATAAAATGGGCAATATAATGATTCTACCATTAAAGGGTCATTGTAAGAATTAAATGAGTAAATGCATTTGAAGCGAAACCTAATCCTTATTATGGACTGTGTAAAAGTTCTTTTCTTTTTCTTTCGTCTGGACTTTTACAATCTCTTCCAAGCTTCTTGAGGACAGGTGATGCCACCCTCTTGTCTTTTTGCCTTCATTGTAGCACCTGGCATAGCTATCCCAAAGGGACGGGCTGAGTTCACATAGCACATGGCATTATTTTTCCTTTTCCTCTGTGTCTCCTGGTTGTATTGCATTTATTCAAGTTGAATGCTCTCTCTTTTCACTGGGTCCTCCCAAATGTTATTTCATCTGCTGATCTTTTTTTCTCTTCTTTTCCTGGCAAATTTCAACTGATTCATTAAGTATCAGCTTGAGATGACTGTTCTTCAGAGAATTTCTTATCTTCCAAATTAAGTAAGGACCCCATATTATGTTTTCATTTTGTCCTGTACTTTTCCTTTGCAGCATTTTTCACCCTTGCAATCATATCACTGACTGAAATTATTCATTGAATACACACACACACGTATATTGTTTTGCAGGTTATAAACTATTTGAGGCAGAAATAATGTCAATTTTGTGTATCCTTACACAAAGTAATGTCAATAGTGTATCCTTAATGCTCAGCATAGTGCCTGGCATGAGGAGCTTCATAAATAATTCTTAGTTGATTGACTCAGTATTATTCAGGCAAATATTGGTGATATTGGTGCCACAAATAGGCTGACATGCATGCCATAGCTCTAGTGGCATTAAGTGTATAGAATAGTAATTTGCACCTAATAATACTTGATAAATAATTACTTCAGTCTAGGTTACTAGGAAAAGCAGGAGTGTATGCACTTTAACATGCACACTGGTTCTCCGTTTTCAAAAGCTGTCATTGTTTTGTTAGGGTATTATTTCCCAAATTGCTTGCTATAGAACACTAGTCTGAGAGCTATTAATGATTATGAGAAGTGCGTTTTATTCTGTCTTGGGAGAATCACAATGAATATGAGCATTTTTTAGGTTTTGAGAAGTCTGGTAGTAATGAAAATGGGCTAGCACTGCTTAATCCAATATTCCCAAAGTATATTCTATCACTAATGTGCCCTTTTTTTGCCCAAACTCCTGTTAACATTTGGTGTAATATAAACTGTAGGGAACACTGACTTTGGGACCAGCACATTTTCCCCCACTTTCATTGTAAATAATGAAATACCTAGCAGGTTATCCAAGAGTTCAAAACTTGCCCTGGCTAGTATAGCTCCGTGGATTAAGCATGGGCTTCGAACCAAAGGGTTGCCCGTTCAATTCCCAGTCAGGACAGATGCCTGGGTTGCAGGCCAGGTCCCCACTGGAGGGTGCACTAGAGGCAACCACACATTGATGTTTCTCTCCCTCTCTCCCTCCCTTCCCCTCTCTAAAAAATAAATAAATAAAATCTTTAAAAAAGAGTTCAAAACTTTTAACTAAAGAGAAAATAGGTATCTTCTCACTAACATACTGTATAACTCTAAAACAATTAAACTTTTCATCTTGGAAGATCCTTGAAGGTCATAAAGCTGATGTATGATGTCACGCATGAAGGGAGACATCAGTGTTTCCTGCAGCAGTGCACTATAGCAAGTAATGCCATAAGCTCCTCAGGGCAGACTGCCTGGGGACAATTCTGGCTCCACCACTTATTTATCACCTGTGGGATTTTGGCCAAAATTCTCATCTTTTCTGTGCTTGTCACCTGTCTTGCTGGTACAGTGAGGATACAAGCTAGAATGGCAGTCTGAGTGTGGAGAGGAGGGGTGGAAATGAGAGATCCTGGGAGGACCTACACTGAGAGACTGTATGGCTGGGAAATGAGAATCTAGTTTTAAGTCCCCTAGGCTGAGCTGCTCTGATAAAAATAGTTGGCTTTGGAGAAGGAAAACATCACTTTGTAATCCTGCTAGGATTGTGACATATTCACAGAATAAGTGAAACCATAAAAATTTGTTCCTGACAAAAGCTGTATTTATGTATTTGGTTTTATTCTCAAAGCATGCATTGTAAAATATGTTTTCTCTTGCTCACTCACGATATGATATAATTGTTTTTCAAACTTGGATGTCCAGTAAAAGAAGTCACCTATCATGCCCAAAAGAGAGCACTATTTAAAAAAGGAAGAAGGCCCCAAAAGTTAGCTCTGAAGATGTCACTCACTTCTGCAGATTTCAATGACCCTTTGTAGCCTGCAGTGTTGCTTTAAAATGGTGTTCTTTTGGAACTTCAGATGACTTTTCGGTGTTGTGAAAAAAAAAGGTGGAGACAAATAGATTGAGAAAATATAGCTTTAAACAACTTTTTAAACTACTCTACTATAGATACTTTAAAAATACAGATATCATTTAATATTTTAAAGAAAGCACATTGAACAATAGGCAGAAGGTGTGAAATGGTATGTGTCCTGTCCTCTGGCTATCTAGTTCCCCTCACTGGAGGCAACCAATGGTACTAGTTTCTTAGATATCTTTTCAGATATATTATATTCATATGCAAGTATACACATTTATATGTGCTTTCTTTGAAGCATTAATCTTATTGTAGTGCTATACATCTCATTTCACACCCTTGTGCCTTTTTTTTAACCTAACAATCCATTTTGTAGAGAATAACTCACATTTATTTATACAGTACTTACAATGTGCCACATACTCTCTGAAGGTCTCTACATGGAAAAAAATCCATTTAATTATCAGAGCTATTTTTGAGATATATATTATCTTATTCTCCTTTTGCAGATGAGGAAATAGGAACACAGAGATTATGTAGCTCTCATAAGTAAGGGGCAGAGCTGGGTTCAAATGGTGACTGTTTGGCTCTAGAGCCTTTGTTCTCAACTGCTGTAATTCTCTACCACAATATGTGAATAAATTAATTCCGATTTATTTTTTATAATATTTGCATAGTAGTTCATTATAGGAATGTGTTATAATTTATTTAACCAGCTCTTTATATATGGACATTTTAATTGTGTTTAGTGTTTCCCATTATAAAGAATGTTACAAGAATATGCTTATACAGAAGGAATTTTACGAGCAAGAACTAATGTCTGCAGGATAACGTCATAATTTTTCTATGATTAAATTGAAGGATAGGTAGATTATTAATTGTGATAAGTGTTGTCAGATTTCCCTCAATACAGATTACATTAGATTCAACCTGGTGAAATTGCTGTTTTTGTAAGTCAAAAATGGTAGAATATCAGCAGCTCCTCTAAGTATTTAGTTATACTTCCGGCAAGTATCATACTCAGAAGGGGGCTGAGCAGTCTGCCTTGTTTCAGGCAATAAGGGAGTGCATTTTTTAAAAGAGAATTCTGAAACAATAATAAAACAGACTAAAAGTCAGGCAACTTCTTATTGTCACAATAAACTGGCATTCTACATAAAGTTTGTGACAAAAACTTCCTTCTGGCCAGTGGGGACTGCTTCTATCACACAACCTCATTTGTTACAAACATTTTTCCTACCTACTATGTGTGGGTGTGAATTTTAGACCCACTCTAATAAAATTTCAGTTAATTATCCTTTTTTTAAGGGCTTTAAAAAGTTTTATTGGGGCACATTTCTAATATATAAAATTCTTCCATTTAAAATGTTCAACTCTATAATTTTTAAAAAATGAATAAACAGAATTAGGCACCCATCACCACAATTTAGTTTTAGAACAGTTCTCCCACCCAAAGGTTTCCTTGTGCCCATTTTCAGGTAATGAACATTCCCATGCCCATTCCTAGGGAGTTGTAGATTTGCTTTCTGTCTTTATAAATGTCCTTTTTCTGGGTATTTCATATAAGTGGGGTGATATAACATATAATCTTTTACATCTGGCTTCTTTCACTTAGCATAATGTTTTCAAGGTTTATTCGTGTTGTATCATGTATCAGTAATTAAATGCCTTTTGTTTCTGAATGGTATTGCATTGTATGGTCATGTACCGCATTTCATTTATCCATTCACCAGTTGATGGACATTTGGATTGTTTTGAGGTTTTGGCTATTATGAATTATGCCCCCAATTCTTATGGTTAATTTATATATTACTTCTTAAGAAGCATTTCCATCAAACACATTGATTTTTATTGTGGTTTTAATTTGCATTACCTTAATTTTTATGATGCGACACACCTTTTCATATCCTTATTAGCCCTCTGTATGTCTTTGGTAAAATACCTATGGAAATATTTTGTCCACTTTTAAATAGAATTGACAATACTGAGTTGAAATAATTCTGTATATATTCTGGATATAAGTTCATTATCAGATATGTGATTTTCAATTATATTTTCCCAATGTTGGGTTTATCTTCTCATTTTTGTAAGGTTACCTTTTGAAGTGCAAAAGTTTTGAATTTTGTCAATTTTTTCTTTTATGGGTTGTGCTTTGATATCATATCTAAGAATTCTTTGCTAACCCAAGGCTAGTATAAAGGGTGTCTCATGTTTTCTTCTAGAAGTTTTATAGTTTTAGCTCTTATATGTTGGTCTTTGATACACTTGAAGTTAACTTCTATGTGTGATATTAGATTAAGATCTAAGATTTTTTTTTTCTGTGTGCAGATATCTATTTGTTCCAGTAACATTTGTCAAAAAAGATTATATTTTCCCCGTTTAGTTTTTTTGGCACATTTGCTAAAAATGAATTGACTTGACATGTATGGCTTTATTTCTGAACTCTCAATCCTGTTTTAATGATCTGTATGCCTATCCTTGTCTAATATGCCATAGTATTGATTACTGTAGCATTAAGTTTTGAAATCAGGTAGTTACACAACATTTATTCTTTTGAAAATTGTTTTGGCTATTCTAAGTTCTCTGTATTTCCATATAAATGTTAGGATCAGCTTTTCATTTTCTGCAAAATGCTTGCTAGGTTTTTGGCAAGGGTTTTGTCGAATCTATGGGTCAATTTGGAGAAAAGTATAGTATCGAGTCTTCCAATGTACAGGCATTCCATGTTGGTAGGTTTCAGAGAACAAGTCTTCATTTCTTTTGTTAAATTTATATTTATTGTTTTGTTTTTATTGAATAATATATATGATACATAATAATATATCCAATTAACCAATCTATTTACTTTACCCTATTTCTCTGGCTAGAATGGAATAGAAATTGTAATGCATGTATCTTTCCTTGATCCTGATCTTACAAGGAAAGCTTTTACTGTTTAACCATGAACATGATGTGAGCTGGGAATTTTTTTGTAGATGCCCTTTATCAGGTTGAGAAACTCTCCTTCAGTTTCTAGTTTTTAATAGCTAATGTGTGGTAGATTGTGTCAAATGCTGTTTGGGTATATCTAGATAATCATGTGATTTTTAATTTTTATTCATAAATAGGGTGTATTATTTTAGTTGGTTTTTAAATTGTTAACCAGCCTTGAATTCCTGGGGGTAAATCCCACTTAATCATTGTGTATAGTTCTTTTTATAGGCTGTTGGATTGGGTTTGTTAATATTTTGCTTATGATTTCTTCCTATTTTCAAGCAGAGTATTAGACTGTAGCTTTCTTTTCTTATGATGTCTTTGCCTAGCTTTTGTATTGTGGTAATGCTGCCCTCAGAACAAGTTGAAGTGTTCCCTCCTCTATTTAATGAAAGAGTTTGTGAAGGATTAATTATTATCTCTTTACAGATTTGGCGAGAATTTTCCGGGTCTGGGATTTTCTTTGGAAATATTTGTAATTACTAATTTATTTTTTAAATATAGGTTTATTTAGAGTTTCTATTCTTCAGTTAATGTATTTTTAAAGGAACTTGTCAATTTCATTTAAGTTGTCAAATTTGTTGATGAAAATATTTTTGTAATATCACATATATTTTTTTAATTTTTGTATGTTTGATACTGATGTACCTTTTTTGGTTCTCATTTTAATAATTTGTGTTTTCTCCCCTTTATTTCCCCCTTTGTCAGTCTTATTAAACATTTGTCAATTTTGTTGATCTTCTCAAAGAATCATCCTTTGGTTTCATTGATTTTTCTCTATTGTTTATTTTATTTGTTTTGTTTTCTACTTGACTCCACCTACCCCCTGCCACTAATTTCTGCACTTCCTTTAGAGTTTAGTTTACTCTTTTCTGATTTTTTAATGCAGAAGTTTAGGTTATTGATTTAAGACCATTCTTATTTTCTGAGGTGGTCATTTAGCACTATAAATTTCTCTTGAAATAAATTTCCCTTTAAATAGGCAGTATTTAAGTTCCCTCCCATAAATTTTTAAGTTCTATTTTCATTATTATTCAGTTAAAATACTTTCTAATATCCCTTGCAATTCATAGTTTAACACATGTGTTATTTAGAAGCACATTGTATTATTTTCTGGGGGTTTCCAGAGTTCCTTCTGTTGTTCATTTCTAATTTAATTCTCAGTTGATGATGTCTTATGAATATCTTTTATTCTAAGAGTTAAATTTAATTCATTAATTATTTAACACTTATCCCTTTAATGGAAACACTAATTCATAGAGAGATAATTATAGTTGTGGGAAGATATTGAAACAGACTGAGGTTTCATGAGGATATTAGAATGATAGGTTTGTCTTTATTACACTAATATTTTGTTGTATATTAATTTTTCTCTTTACTGATTTTGATTATATATTCTTAATGTAAAAAAAATCGGAATTACAAAGAAATAGAAACAGAAAACAACCTCCCTTAATTTCTCCACCAAGAGACAACTCCTATGGGCTTTTTAGTGCCTTTTTTTACTCTGTCCCTTCCTCCTTTCTATGCAACGAACAATTGATTGAACAAGTAGTTCCTTTGTGCTGGAAACTGGGCTCCTTTTTTTTTTCCTTTTCTGTGCTATCTTTTTATATTAATGTGTTCCACTCTGCCTATAAGTCTGTGTTAATCTTGTTTCATTAAATATTAGATTTTAGCCCCGGCTGGTCTGGCTCAGTTGGTTGGAGCATCATCCCATACACCAAAAGGTCTTAGATTCAGTTTCCAGTCAGGGCACATATCTATGTTGAGGGTTTGATCCCCCGAAAGCCAACCAATCAATGTTGCTTTCTAATAGACCTCTCTCTCTTTCTCTCCTCTTTCTACAATAAATGAAAAAAATGTCCTCAGGTGAGGATTCTGAATTTTCCTATGTTTTTAAATACTTCTTGTGAACATTATTTTAATAATTATATTCCATTTATGAATATACCATTTTTATGTATTTTTCCTGATGTTGAGTTCTGATCTGTTTTCCATTTTTTTACTATAAATAATATTGTAATGAACATCTTGATTAATAAAACTTGTCTATTTTGTCTTATCTCCTTAACAGTAGCTTCTCAGAATTGGAATTACTGGGTCAAAGGATAGATAACTCTTAATACCTTTATATATCTATTTAACAACAAGTAATTACCTCTATTTGACATATGAGAAAGTTATATGGACTGCTTAAGAATATTGTAAGGGGAAAACTTTCATAGCTCAGTGAGGATCATATACATATACAAAGAAACAGCCATTACCCCTTACTTTAGGAGTGACTCGGCCAAATAAGGGTCAAAATGGGCATCTCATGGGATCCAATTGTCACAAGATATAGAAAAATAAGAAAGAGTGGACTGTTTCCTATGTAAGCAGACACAAGTATTCAGTGCTACATAGGGCTCTCTTACGTTCATCAGCAAGTCTTAATATTAAATGAGGATTCTCAAAATTGGCTGGGGCTGATACTGCTCATTTTTGTCTTAGTAAGAAATTAGCATTGTTGTTGACATTTAAAAAGTGTAGACATAGCTGCGTTTTCCAAGTTCATATAAATTTTCATTACATAATTGCAATTTTAATTGATGTTTTATTCTTCCCATTGATGTATGTTTTTGGCAAATTGCATACAACTTTTGAGCTTTCCCCACAAATGCCAATTTGAAGTTTTAAGATACTACTGAAATGAATTATTTGTTATTTGGTTCTATATGAATTTATGGTTTTTTAAGTTATGCAACTTCCAAGTATAGATAATTCTACTGAGGCAGCTATGATATAGTGAAAAGGGGAATAATATTTATTGAAGAACCTAGTGGTCTGAATGCAAGCTTCATTTTGTGTTCGGGGTGCAATGGTGCTGCCTTGATTATAGTTTGAGTTTTCCTTTAGTCATATAATTAAGATTGGAAGTGCTTAGGGCTTGGGAACAGTGGAATGAGTAGGCCTCACATCGTTCTTTGATTTGGATCTTGCTGAACAAAGTTTAGAAAAAGAAAAAGAATGCCCCCTTTAGTTCGTCTCAGCTTGTTGGACTTCTCTATTTTGGGGTTGAGCACTGAAGCCACAGCTAATAATAAACTATCTTCCCCACCTTTGCTAGTAATTGTCTCTTATATTCATACATCTTTTTTTCCGGGATCTCTTGGAAAGGAGTGATTTTTTTGAGGGCTGAACTAGCATGGACTTGCAGCCCTGGACAAATACCATCTTAAAGACATCCTAATTTCACCCATATTTATAAAATAGTTGAACCATATATTTTTTATATCACAACCTGGACTCAAAACCTTATGTGGTCTTCATTAAGTTTGTAAATTACCATGCATCTCAGAGTCCTGGGATTATAATACTGGTTTATTTTAGTGATGATTTAATGGCATCATTCATCTAGGCACTCCTTGAGGAGATGGATTATATTTCGTTCAATGCTAAATCCCCAGTAGGTAGTATGGAGGTAGTTAATGCATGTTTGCTTGTTGAGTTTTAAACTTAAGAAAGATATAGGTACATATAAGGGAATGACTCAAAATGTTTGAGTTGGAGTATGAGTGAGCAGGTGTTGATCAAAGCTTCAAGTCTGGTTTAGGCAGTAACTTTAGAGTACTGTCTTGAATGTGGGTGATAGTAGGTTCGATTCTGACTGGATCTTAGGCAGAAAAGCATTCCTGATTTCTCCTGGGCCTTGAGCAGTATCTTCATAGTAATTGATTTGCTGATTCACTGATTTACATTCTCTGGGTTTCTGCTATATACTAGGATGTGGACTGGGTGCTGAGGGTACAACAATGAATGAGATGGACTCAGTCTCTGCCTTTGAGGAACTGTGTGGAGATTGCAGCATCTGCAGACAGATGTACTGCAGTATCACAGAGACTGCAAAGGGGGTATGACAATGGGCAAAAGGTAGAACTGGTATATTATTCTCCAGGGGAAGCATTGCTTTGAGGAAGGGAGATTTTGTTGGGCTTAGGTGAGGAGTGAAAAAGCATTCTGTACTGAAGAGGGGTTATAAGGAAAGATGTAATGATCTGAAAGAAGCTTGGTTTGCTTGGGAACCAAACATTAGTTCAGCTTAGCTGGACTACGTGGTATAAAGGGAGTGTGGAGCTTGGTGAGAAATGAGTAAGGATACGTAGAACAGCATCAAGTGTTTATTCTTTGAGGGGCAGGTGTGTGTGTGTGTGTGTGTGTGCGCGTGCGCGCGCGCGCACGCGCGGGCACACACGGAGGGAAGCATTAAATGGTTTTCAAAAGGTAAACAATATGGCCAGATCAAAGATTTAGCAACATTCTTCCTATTTTTTTTTGTCCTGAGAAATTTTAGAGGCTCAGAGGTTGATTCTTTTATATTTGATTATTTTTTACAAATCACTGCTTTGCTGGATCATGAAGCTGTGGGCCAGAAGCAGAAGGAAACTCTGACAGAGCTGAGGTTTGCAAACAACAAGTTTCTGTTGTGGGGACTAATATTTTAAAATCTGGTGTTTGTGCTATTTTTCTCATTATATATACCTGTTGGGTTGCCAAGAAACTGTTTAGCAACATGTTGCAGACTTTCAATTCAGATATTTGCTCTTCACTCCCCTCGTAATTAATGGCAAAGAACAGAGCCTTTTTAATATAGAGTTATAGTCAGGAGATATTTGGTTTAGATCAAGTAAACATTTACGGATGGATAGATTGATCCACGCATATATGTAAAGACACTGCTAGGTATAAGTGATACAGGGATGAATGAAACATGAATCCTGCCCTGGAGGAGCTAGTAGTCTTGAGTGTAAGTTGGACAAACAAATGGTCAGTTACCCTTTGGTAAGATGAGGCCAATAATAGAGGTAAGCAACAGGGAGCATAGAAAAGGGGCCCCTGATACAGACTAGGGAGGGCAGGGAGGTACTCAGAGTAGATGGTCTCTGACTAAGGCTTTAAAGATGAGTAGGAATGAAATGAGCCAGTGAAGGAAGGGAGGCAGAGAGGAACAGGTGGAGAATGGATGAGAGTTTCTAGATGGAAAGAACTGGATGAAAAAAGGCACAGAGGTGAGGGGAGACTCTGGTGTATTTGCAAATGCACATGTAATTCAAAGTAACTGAATTATTTTTTTCCTTTTTATTTATAGAATTCATATTTCTTATAAGATTGATTACCAGGGGATCAGATACTCAGAATTAAATTATTTGTTTCAGGGAGGTGCTGCTATAATGAAAATAATACTACCCTTGGAATAAGACATCCATTCATTCTCTAAACAATTATGGATGACTCTTACATGCTAAACACTGTGTTCATGCTGAGAATATCCTCTTTTGTCTAAACTTATGAAGTTGGGCAAGCCTTCTAATTTTTTTGAGACTTAATTCCACATCTGGAAAATGGGACATTAATATCAGGTTCACCAGGTTGTTTTGAGGATTAATCAGATTACATATATGTGAATATTTTTGCAAATTCTAAAGTACTACCCTAACAGTTCAAATTAATAATGTTACATGTGAGAAAGTCCTCTTGATGAACTGAAATAAAATCTGTTATTGAGAGAAAAAACTCACAAGGTCAAAGAGGAATAGTTGAGTAGTCATTCCCTGGGCATATCCTAATACTTTAAATCCAGCAAATTAAAACAAAAAATTTTCCAAACTGTTACATTCTGTTCTGTAACAACCCTATCACTTGTAACTTTCCTTTCTACTATAAAGTGAGGATAAGAATACCTATCTCTTAGGGTTTTATGGGGGAAATGAGGTGATGTATACGAAGGAAATAATTTATCTCAGTGTTTGGCATTCAATACATTTTCAATAAATATTTATGTCTTCTGAATCTGAGCAAAAATAAGAGATTTGCTTTAGAGTTATGAATAAGCAAAGTGTCATTTTAGATTTTGTGATTATCAGCTTGGTGAAGATAAAGAATTGTAAAATATGGTCCCAAGACTTCAAATATATGCAGATAAAATGTTCAGGGGAAAGAAACAAGTGGGAATTATTGTTTTGGTATCTAATTCTGAAAGATAAGATTTAGGTTCCTCTATTGTGATTGTCAGAATTCTTCCACTGCCTTGTTAACAAAGCCACTCCCACATGTTTGGTTATTTATTATAGTAGTGCCCCACTATCATTGCCATAAATTAGTGACTTAAAATAACACCCACGTATTCATTATCTCACAGTTTTTGTGGGTCAGGAGTTCAGAAGAGGCTTAGCTGTCTTCTGCTTGGGATCCTATGAGGCTGTAATTAAAGTGTTGGCCAGGTTGCTTTATTATCTGGAGGCCTGACTGAGGAAGAATTCTCTCCTAAGCTCATTCAGATTGTTGGCAGAATTCAACAGCCTATTATAGGATTTATGGCTCTGGCTTCTTGTCAACTGTTGGCTGGAGGCTGCCCTAGGCTCTTAAAGGCTACCTGCAGTTCTTTGCCACATGGGTGTTCCCATGATGGCAGCTTATTTTATCAAACCAGCAAGGAGTGTCTGTAGAGTGAATCTCCTCACGTGACAGAATCTTATATCATGTAATATAATTACATGCATGACAGTCTACCATTCTTGTCATACCGTTTTTTAAAAAGTTTATTGAGGAAGAATTGACATAAAATTGTGATATATTTACTGTGCAGGCCAGGCGGTAAAAGACAAATACCATATGATCTCACCTATAAGTGGAACCTAATCAACAAAGCAAACAAGCAAAATATAACCAGAGGCGTTGAAATTAAGAACAAACTTACAGTAACCAGAGGGGAGGTGGGAGGGGAGAATGTCGGGGAGGGTTTTTAGGAACCTGTATAAAGGACACGTGGACAAAACCAAAGAGGGGTAGGATCAAGGGTGAGGAGTGGGGATGGCTGGTGTGGGGAGAGTGGTGGGGGGAAATGGAGACAACTGTACTTGAACAACAATGAAAAAGTTAAAAAAGATAAAGTGTGCCATGTCATGATTTGATATATGTATACATTGTGAAAGGATTCCCCACAATGAGTTAATTAATACATGTATCACCTCAAATATTTACCTCTCTTTCTTTTTTTTTGGTCAGAAGAGTTTTTTGCTATCGGCAAATTTTTATTATGCAATACACTGTTACCAGTTATAGTCACCATGTACTGCATTATAGCTTCAGATCTTATTCATCATGTAACTGAAAGTTTGCACTCTCACCAGTGCCCCTCTGTTTCTCCCTTTCCCAACCCCCCGCAACTACTTTTCTACTCTCCCTCTATTTCTGTGAGTTGGACTTTTAAAGAAATTTTCTGTATGAGATCATACGGTATTTGTCAGGCTTATTTTACTCAGCATAGTGCTTTCTAGTTTCATCCATTTTGTCACAAATGATAGGAAGTTCTCTTTCCAAAGGCTAAGTAGTATTCCTCTGCGTTTGTGTCACATTTTCCTTTCCTTGATAAATCCATCTCTTGGTGGACATTCGGGTTGTTTCCGTGCCTTGGCTGAGGGAAACGTGGGAGTGCACACAGTGCACGAGATCCTCCTTTTAGATTAACTTCATTTTCTGCGGCTATAGACCCAAACTGGGATTGCTGGATCGTATAATGACTCTATTTCTAATTTTTTCAGGAACCCCCATACTTTTTTCTATAGTTTACATTCTCACCAACGATATACTCGTGTCAGGGGTTTGTTTTTCTCCACATCATTGCCGGCATTTGTTATCTCCCGTTCGTCTCCTCTCTTTAAACAATCTTCCTGACAGGAGAGAGGTGACATCTCGCTATGGTTTTGGTTTGAATTTCTCTGGTGACTGGTGCTGCTGAGCACTGTTCCATGTGCTTGTCGGCCATTTGTATGCCTTCTTTGGAAAAATGTCTATTTAGGTCCTTTGGCATTTTTTATGTGGGTTGTTTTCTGCTACTGAGTTGTATTAGTTCCTTGTATATTTTAGATTTTAACCCTTTATCGGATATGTGATTTGCAAATATTTTCTCTTACTCCATATGTTGCTTCTTTCAGCTCTATAGCCCTAAGATAAAGTACAAGATATGGGAAAATACTGGTTTGAACTGTTGCAAGTGACTACAATTAGGGGCAGATTCATTACTGAAAAAATTTGATTCCGAATACAATTATAATTAACTCTGCTGACTAAGATTTAAAAGAGCAATAGCAACACAGTAAACATGGGGAAAGTTTACAGATTCCAAACGACATGTTAGAACCAAAAGCTGTAAGCTAGTATCAATTTTATTTTGTATTTTTAATAGATTTTTTTTGTACACAGTCAACATTTACCTTTTCATTCAAACTGTGTAGGAAGAAAATTAAAATTTTAATTATAAACATCATGGGAAGATGGCTCTAAACAAGCAAATATGATCCAAAAATAATCACACCCACAATAAAAAAAGACTTTTTTTCAAATTAAAAGTCAAAGTCTTGGTACAGATTATATTACTTTTTCTGAGGTAAATAGGGATATGTTGGCAGTGATGTTTTTAGTGTAAAACAGTGTAGTCAAGGGATGTTTGCCGAAATAAATTAGCCGGTTGTACCTATCCATCTACTTCCACTTCCAGTGAGGGGCTGGAGGGTGAGGAGCGCGTGCTTTAGACTCTAGGGAACTGTTGGTAGGGAGTGTGGTACTGAGAGAAAAATCAATCAGAAAATACTGTGGACCAGGGGTCCCAAACCTTTTTGGCACTAGGAATCATTTTTGTGGAAGACAGTTTTTTCACAGACTGGGAATGGGGAGATGGTTTGGGGATGATGGAAGCACAGGACACTCAAGCTCACCTTCTGCTCTGCGGCCAGGTTTCTAACAGGCCCATACCAGTACCAGTCCGAGGCATGAAGGTTGGGGACCCCTGCTATAGACCACCCTGGAGACCCAATCTACTATTATTAATTAGCCATTTGCTTTATAAAGATCAAGTTTTTCTTTCTATGTGTGTGAAATTTTTTGTAAGAAATGCAGGAGAGCAATATTCTCCCCATTTACAGTATGGGGAGTTCTAGTTCAGTGTGACCTAAGGATACTTCAGCACAGCATAGGATGTGATGATGGAACTCACATTATAGGAGATGATAATATTAAGAGGTAGAAATGTTGGCAATTTACCCCAAATTACACAACTGGTAAGTGGTTAAGGTGGGCTCTGAACCTCATAAGTCTGATTCACAATCCTATAATCTACATTGTGATTAAATCCAATGAAACTGTAGTCAGGCTCATTGCTGGCTGAATGAATAGCCTAATTAAAATAGGAAATAACAGGAGATCAATTCATTTATTCTATCAATAAACATTTATTGAACATCCATTGGCTATTCTACGAGTATATACTAAGTGGTTTTCCATTCCTCTGTGTTTTCATAATCCTTCATATGCTGTCTTATTTTGGCAACAAAAAAACATTAAGGGTAGGAGGATTGAGGTTACATTAACTTTTGCAATAACAGTTCAGTAAATGTCTAATTAATAAGGAAACAGTGATGACTTGGCTACATGACCCTAAGAAGAGCTGTATTAGATTAAGCATGTAAATAGGGAGTCTGCAGTTTAATCTATCTTTGATTTGTGTTCACAGTTGAATTTTCTATAAGTTCTTTTTCCTTTCTGATGTTTTAGATATTATTTGTTTTTGTTTGGCAATAAACGTAGCTTTGTAACTTTAAAACAATAATAAAAATCATTTGAGGAATGCTTATTATATGCCAGAACTGTGTTAATATTTTATGTCTTATTTAGTTCTTTTAACAGCCTTTCATGGAAGGTACTCATATAGCATAAATGGTTTTGGAATTACAGAAATCAGAGTTCAAATCCCAGCTCAATCACTCACTAACATGGGAGATTGGACTAATTTCATGTCTTTCTAGCTCTACTATGGTGATGTCAGGATTCTCATTTTACTCTCTTCTTTAAGATGAGGAAACCAAGGGACAGAAAAGAGTGGTTCGTTTACCCACATAGCAGCTTCACTTGTGCAAGGCATTCACTATGGCATTAGGACATGAGTAACTAGGGCATTCAAGGAAGACATTTGGGCAATAGATAACACACATGTGACACCCTCGAGGAGACTAGCAGCCCCATCCCCTTTGCAGGATGAATTCTAACCTGCTCTCTGGTTTTAGCCAAGATGACCTATTATCAGAGAATCTCCATTATGTTCCGGAGCAGGGTTGCTATTATATCAGTTTCCTTACAGTAATTTCAGCTCCTCTTTATAGAATCAGACATTGCTGAAAAGCCTTAATGTCTTTTCCTCTGTTTGTCTTATTTTACCCAAAGCTAAATGCTTCAAACATGTTGTTTCTACATCATTACATGTTCCCTTTTCTCTCTTCTAGCATGTACCCACAGCAAAATGAAAGGGTTGAGAAAGGAAAGAGTAGAGCAGGAACTAACAAGGATCAGAGGAGGGACTGAAATTTAGAACCCTGCCAGTCAGCCCATCACTCTATCCCCCAGGTTAATGCCCTTCCCATCATTCACAAGAATGGCAAGACAGATGATATTACTACTTTTGGAAAGTTTCCTGGAGAATAGTTCAGAGTTGTCTTGGAGAGTGGGGCTCAGAATCATGGATTAGAGGCATAGACTGGAGAGAGACAGGGCTGGCCAGGGATGGGCTTAGACAATAGCATGTGAAGCTCTGGGAGCAAAGTAAGTCATGCAAGTTGACCACCTTCTCTCTTTGTTGCTATCAGCCAGTGGCACTTGGTAGGCGACCTTAGCTGTATACAGGCAGTTTCCTGTTACCTGGGATGACCAGTTCTATCTCCTGAAGCTGTTGAACTTTGTTCTTAAGTGATAGCATGAGCTCTAGATTATTAAGCATCTGTCGTAATCCAAGTACAGTGCCAGGTGCTTTACATGCATCGTCACATACAGGTTTTGTCACGGGTTTTACGTAAACTTTTATATGTGAGTTGTTTTCCAGTTTTATTAAAAAAGAAACTACATTCTTAACACTTGCTTTCTTTGTCATTTATTTTATATGAAGCAAAAGCAAGCTTTAGACAAAAAATCATTTGCCTGGTGGTTTCTCTAAGTCTTATTTCTTCTGTACCTTGATATAGTAGAATTATTATATCAAAAACTTGGATCCTCTTTAGTAGTAACTTAATTCTAATAATGAAAATGCCAATCTCTTTAGGCATACTGAGGAATTAATTGATTATGAAGATTGGATTTAGCTTAATGTTATAAGGGTCGGAACTTAAAAGGCATTTGTTCATTCAAAGAAATTTAGTTGAATGATTAAAATGACACTTAACTAGCACTGTACATTAAATACTACTGCCCACTCTAGGTGCATAGAAGTTAGTAGAAAAATAAGGAAAACAAGATATTATAATTAAAATGTGTATTTATTTTTCATTTATTAAGTTTCATTAAATGGAGATAAATTTATAATCCCTTCATTCTTTTATTTTCAAATATGTTTTTTCTGTAACAATTTATTTTAATTACTACAGAGTTGGGCAAAGATTGGTTTATAGTTGTGAGTACATTAAACAGTTTATTTTTGTGTTGTTTACTTATCATTGTATTGTTTTCCATAAAAACACCTGTAAACCTACTTTTGCTCCATGCTGTATTTAGTGTCTATTCTTTTCCTAATTTTGGGTTATATATTTAACAAATATTTATTGAGTACCTACTAGAGATGCACAAATGATTATCTTTAATGAACAAATGATTATCCTGGCTATTTAGGAGGTACTGATCTATATGAAAGGTTCAACAGACATACCCACCATCACCATAACAGAATGCTAAGTGTTGAAACAGTTGAGTGAACAGATTCCAGGAGACACAGGCACAGAAATTATTATTCTTGCATGGAAAGATCAGGGTGGTACCTCACAGAGAACTTGACATTTGAGGTGAGCCTTGAAGAATAAATAGAATTTGCCTGTTGGAAAAGTAAGAAAAGGACAATCCAAACAGAGGGTGTAATATGTAAAGGCATGGAAGAATTAAAAGATAATATGTATTTGAAGATTGGCTAATTGTAGTATAATACATAAATGGAGTTTATGGGGACCGTAAAGAATGATTAATTTGAGAAGGTAAATTGACACCAGATTGGGAAGGGCTTTTAATTGTATCAGTTATTTGGGCTTTAGTTGAAAAGCATTTTTCCTTGTAATTAAACAATCTAATTTTTCTCGATATTTGGCTTGCTTTTATTTTCTGCTAGTTTTTCTTCCCTTCCAGTCTCAGAACTCATAACAAAGTTTAAACGCTGTTCAAATTCCAAATCATGCAAAATTTGCGTTCAATTTTTAAAAATCATATTTCCCAGCACTTTCCCCCAGTATAAATCCTCCCCTCCAAGTGGCTGGTTCACTGGCTGTCTCCTCACATAGTGCTTCTCTGCTCATGCTGCTCTGCACTCCTGAAATGTTTTCATCCTTTCTTCCCATCCTCCAGTTCTCTAAACCCTACTTCATCCTTCCCAGCCCACATTCCGTGGTTCCCTTTCCTGCAAGTCTTGTTTGGCCACTCACAGACTTCACTCATTTTTATTTTGTTGCATTCCACTACCAAAGAAAGGCAAGGGCAGAAAAATCAAAACAGATTGCAAAGGTTGTGTATAAAATACTGGGCTCCTACAACTATGCCAAGTGTACTTTGTTATGGAGATTTTCTCCTTCTGAAACCAGGAGGAAGAATTCAAGAAGCACAGCAAGAGTCAAAGACCGAGGAAGTGCAGGGTGCATATTGCTGGACTGCAGGGCAAAGCCAAACAGAAGGATGTTGAACAAATGTAGAAACTATTACCAGAGAGGAGATTTGAGATGTTATGAGGAGGCTGGCTTAGAAACTAATGTAAACAAAACGTGAATATCCTGATGTTTCTTAGATTATCATCCATCAATGTGCTCTTAACAATGATGTTTGATTACTTGAACAACAATGAAAAACCCACCAAAATCATATATAATATTGTATATAAACTACTAGGGATATAATATGTGTAGTTATTGTATGTCCCTAGGTATGGTGTCTTATATACAAAAAATAATTGACAAATAAATATGTACATCTAAAATATAAAAAATAATATTTGAAATTAAATACATGTAGAAAAATCAGACATACAGATAAGCAAAAAGAAGCAAATATACAAGTTCTTTAATCCACTTATTTATATATGTAATTGTTAAAGTTTTAGTAAATATCCTTCCTGATTTAGTTTGGGATGATGATTTACAAAACTTGGGTTATACTGTTTTGTTTGCTTGTTTGTTTTTTTGCTGCCTATATAGTATTACTTTGTAAGCAAGTACTCATTACCTGAAATTTTAGTTCAGGTTATTTGTATTTTCATAGTATTTTTTGCTATAAGCAACATATGCTGGACCATACTCATATAAATGTATTTGTGCACATCTTTAATTATTTCTCTAAAATAAAGCCCTAAAAGTACAATTGCTGTATCAAATGATTTGTACTTTAAAAGACTTTTTAAAATATGTATTGTCAAATTGCCTTCTAGAAATGTTTGTGACAATTTATACTCATCTTACACTGAATGGAAATAACATTTTCTGAACCCTGGATAACATTGTTAATTACTATTGTGCTTCATTAGCACTTTGTTAGGTAAAAAACAGTACTTTTGTGTTTTCTTTAATTACTGGTGAGTTTGAATATTTTCGTGTCCAAGTTTACATTCTCCAGGTCAGTTGTCTTTTTATGATTTCCACTCATTTTGATGTTGATGGTAATTATCTGTTCGACTCCATCTTTTCTCAGGAAGAAAAAAATGTTACAATTATTTTATATTGTGCTTGATAAAAGCTAATTTTACTAATTTTTATTCTGGATACAAAAAATGAATGCAAAAATTGAGAGTATTTTTGACCCTAACAAAAATATATAATACGCACATAAAACTTCCAGTTCTCTGTTGCTATGGTATGTCTACTGACTCAAGCAACACGGAATTTGTGGAAACGTGCACCTAAGGGAAGTGAAGAATTTCTTACTGAGATATGCCCAGAACAACCACTCCTTCCATTTTGCTTAGGTACTCATGTTCTTTTGTTGTCATCATTATTTTCTGGTGGTATTATTTATAAATTTTGTTGTTAAGGAATCCAAACAATAGAAACATTCTTAAAAGTATAATAGAACAATGATATAATGAGACCTAAATAAATATTTTACAGATTGTAATTCATGGAAAATTACCTATAGCCATAAAAAAGAATTAAAAAATTCACTAAAATATATTCTTCCGAAACATTATTACATTGATATGGATGAAAAGTTGTTAGAAAAATCAATAAAAGAAATTACTACCAAAATTCAATGGCAGGCAAAAAAGGTAGCAATGTAAATGTTATACAATCACTTGCTATATATTTTGTAAATATTTTTCTTAGTCTTTTTGTTTTTTCATTGTTAACTTTTTCCTGCTGACATTTAAAATATTTTTTAGTTAAATTAGTCTATTTAACCAAAGTAAGCAATTTTCTTGTAGTACTTTTTGTTTTTTAATTTTATTCTTTACTGTATCTATAATTTATATTAATGCACATAGAATGAGGTAGCATTCTGACATATTTTTCCCCAAATGGTTAGCCAAATGTTTTTAGCCATTATTAACTAATCCATTTTTCCCAACTGCTTTCAAATGCTTTCTTTTTTTATGTATGAATTTCTTCTGTACACTTGAGTTAGTTTATGGATTTTCTACTCTGTTTCATTGAACTGTTTGTTTGATACATGCAATGTAATGTTTCTTGTACTCTTGTTTTATAAAAAGTGTCAATATACAGAAAGGCAAGGCATCAAATGGTATATCCTTAAAGTGTCTGAGTCATTCCAAATTATTTTATTTTTTTATGTTGCTAGTTACTCTAAATCACTACCAGAGAATAAAAGCAAGAGCAATTTAGTCGAGATCTGGTATTGGATGATTTTTACCTGGGATCCTAGGTCAGGGGATTTTGTAGGTAAAAAGGTATAACTGTTTTTCATTATTGTGCTTGAGCTGTTGATTTACAATCCAATCCCCAAATATTAAGGATTATATCTGTATCATAATTCCTGTTGTATCTAGAAAGAACTTGGTCTGTTTCAAATTTTAGCAATATTTTAAACACATAGTCTTATCTTTGTCTCAATGTGTAAAGATTTTTCTGATTCTCCATTTAAATAACCTTTTTTTCTCCCCATCAGCTGTACTGTCAGCTTCATGGTGTGATCTGCTGGTTCTGGTTCCTGGAAAACTGAAAGGTGACATTTGCACAAAGTAGGTCAGATCTTGCCAGATTAGGTGGAGATTCTCGCAGGGGGAGTTCGGCTTCATAAGCCCTTGCAAGATTCTCCTCTGTCTGGAAAGGTCTTCCTCTGCAAAAGGAACTCTCACACCTGCTTGACCAAAGAACAGATCTCCTCTGTCTAGGAATGTCATCCTTTTGGGTCATGTGCTACTTGCAGACATTTGACTGAGGACTTATTCTCTCGAGAAAGTTTTCTTCCTTAATCAAGAAAGTTTTCTTCCTTAATCACGTAGTTGATTTTTGTGTAGAGCAGGGAGCAGCAAACGCTGCTGGCTCAATTGGTCATATCAGCTGATTTGGTGGCATTGTAGCCTGAGGGAGAAGTGCATTGTGGAGTTACAGATATTACACTCTTTTATGTCTGGATGTAAATCTGTATTTGTTTTGTAAAGTGCTTTTCGAACTAATCAATTTAGAAGAAATACATTGAATTCCATATTAAGGACATTATTATCTTAGCCATATTATCACATTCTGACTTTTGTTCTGTGCCCATACGTGATTTCTGTGCTGTGGGTTCTTTTTTTGTAAAATAGTAATGATGCCTACCTCACAGGGCTGTTGCAGAGATTTAATGAATTAACAAATATACAGCAATAGAAAAATGAATTTTAGTGAATGTTCAAGGAATGTTTATTACAGCTGTGGTTAAACTTAGGAAGTTGCATTATAGAAATAGGACCCTTCTTTAGACACCCTGGAACCTGCCCTTTGATGACACCCCAAGATCTGTAGATTCTGCACTTCACCGCATTTCCAACTCTATACCCAGCACACAGTGTAATTCCATGCTGTGCAGGACTAGGGTTGCGGGCACACAGTTGTCAAGAGCCATGCTAAATGTCAGGAGTTTGGAAATATGTTCAAATTTCAAAGGTCAGGGTAAAACAGAGTCAGAAACTCAGCAGACAAGCATCTGAGGGAAAGTATGGATGCTGAAGCCAGCAAGCATGGTCTCAGGAATCATACAAGACCCCAGAGAAATTTGTACCATATGCCAGCCATGTAAATAGGAATCTGACGAGGTATTTCTGATAGTGATAATCCTCAGGAGTTGAAGGGATTAGAGCAAAGTTGTCAGGAGAATAAATTGGAGACTACAGCACTAGGAACATCTTGGCTTTATAATCCAAAATCTTAAAATCTCTATGTGGGAAGGGATCTTAGTAGTCATCTAATTCAGGCCTTAAGGTAGTGTTTAAAGTTTCTTCACAGCTGGAGTGCTGAGAAAGGAACATGAACACAAGAATGAGATCAGTTCAAGGAGATTGAGAATCACTGGGAAAAGGGCCATCATGTGAGTGGGCATAACATGTTTAGATAATAAATAAGATTCAGTATTCATGTCTCTGGCTTGCTTTTTAAACTGGTTAGGGCATGGAGCATGGCTAGTTTAAAGGTGCATGCTGAGTTCAAAGGGCCAGAGTCAGATGGGCTAGTGAGAACCCAGGACACACAGTGAAGGATAGTAGGAACATACATTACCTGACTGCAAGTGTGTGTGTGAAGGGTGAGGGAGAAGCACTGAGCAGAACAGGAAGGCTCAGAAGCCACTGACTTGGGAGAAAGCCAACTTATGGGTCCATAATAACTTCTAGGAGCTATACACTGACCAGGTTGGGAGGTAGGAGTTAGAACACTAGCAGAACTTCGTTGTGGAATGCCAAGAACAATAGTGCCTCAAGAGAGTATAGTAGGTACAGTCTCCAGAAAATATGAGAACTGTGTCTGGAGGGCAGAAAATTTGCAATGGGTTTTCCTGGAACTGATAACAGTATGAAGAGATACGTGAGTCCAATAAGTGTCCTACTCAATGCCATGGAAAGGGAGTTGCGAAATGAACACAGACTATGCTGCAGCATAACATATTGAAAAATAAATAGACCTGGGCTTGAATATCTGTGCCCAGTCACTTGGAAGTCATGTGACTTTGGCAACAGTGAAAGTTAATCAAGGTAATCTACTCAAAGCTTGCAGGACAATGTCTGGCATGGAGTTGGTACTCAGAAAAGATGAGTTTGGTTCTCTATGCATCATAAAAATTTATTAAACTAAATTGAATTGAAGGTGAAGTGACCTGGTCAAAGGGCCCAGTAACTTGTTCTGGCCTTGTGGTGTATCACAGAGGTACAGTCCTCAATTGGGGTGGCATGCAATTCAACTCTAACTTGGAAAAGCAAAGCACCTGATTTTGTATTTACTTGGTTAATGAGGGTAAAACAAGTTGGAAAAGCAGGTAATTATTTCTGAGCAACAAGACATGCAAATTGTGCAAAGTTTTTACACAGGAAAAAGAGTATAAGCTTCGTTATCACAAAGACCTGAACTTGATTCTCAGCCATGTGATTTAGGGCTGTGTAACCATCAAAATAAACCAGACTATGCTGCAGCGTAACGTATAAACTTTACTTCCTGAGAATGTTTTATGTGCCAGGCATTGTATTAAGTACTGATCATTTAGTGTTGAACAAGGCATCCGTGGTCCTGCCTGCCTTGATAGAGCTTACAGTTTACTTAGCTCCCAGACACAATTCCCTTGGCGGAGCTTAAAGTTATAAAGATGAGGGAAAGGGATTTCTCTCCTCTGAGAGCAAACTGCCAAGAAAATGGTGGTTTTCCAACAATAATAGGAAAATAATAAAGGACTATATTCCATTCTACGTAGACTGTCTTTACCTTCACGAGTGGTCTAGTGGAACTTACTGAAATGAAGTCCGTATACAGGGTCAGGCAGAAGTAAGTCTTGCTTGAATGTGGTTGGTAGGGTAATGATATGGGTGTAATAACTTACAGTTTTAATTGAACATTTTACCTAAAATGTCATATTATGTTCTTGAGTGTGATATTGTTATGTTAGAGAATCGCATGCTTATGCTTTTGTAATAAAAGATTTTGTAATAAAGGGGGTGTTATTTGTGCTGGACTCTCTACCCTTTTCCTTTCATCGTAATGTTGGGTTTGAACATTAAAGGATGTATGTAGATTGTGTTTTAGGAAATTGTGAAATCACGTGTATGTCTTCTCAGCTGCCTGTACTCTAAAAGTCAGAGTCTCTTACGGGAAGAGACAGATAACCGTCAACAGCAGTGTGCTCTCATAGGAAAACCATGAGCATTCGAATTATGTACACCTGGGTAAAGATCTGCCTCAGTCTCTTGATAGGTGTGTGACTGATAGATTATAAAGCTTTCAGAACTTCAGTTTCCTTATTTGAAAAATGGGGATAACAGTAACCACCTCACAAGTTGTTGTGAGAATTAGAATATTGTATAAATATGATATATGTAAGCAGTAAGAATGTGCCTGGTGCTAATTAGGCATACAGTGAATCAGAGTTATTATTTCTTTTTTGAAAAAAGTCACACTCATTTTAGGTCTGTTACTACTCTGCAAAAAATCCTTTGGTTATTCTCGTGCTTTCATCTCTGGGCTTTGGAACTTAAAAGGGTTGCTAGAGTAGGGTTGGTTCCTTTCGTTACCCTTTTAGTAGAGTCTAGGGAATGGGGACATCATAGAATGTCCAAGTAGAAAGGGGTCCTAGAGATCATTAGTCAAATCTCTTTGCTTTGCTTTGTTTTGCTTTGCTTTGCAGATGAAAAAACTTCAACCCAGAGAGAGAAAGTGACATACTTAATGGCACAAAACAAGTGAGCCGGATATGAAGGGCCCAGTCCACTGCGTGCAGCAGCAGGGCCTTCAAGCAGGAAACTTTTAGAGATTTAGAGGCAGAGACCCTTTGTTTTTTATCTCGATAGAGTCACTGTCCAAAGATGCAAGATTTCTCTAATAATATCCGAATTGGAAATGAAAAATATTAGCCTGTGTGTAGTTTAGAGGCAGACTGTGGGGACTGAGGAAGTAGCACACATGAGGTGAGCAATTTAAAGTCATTGATTGAGTGCTCTGTGTTAGGCACTTAGCCAGATATTCACATATATTGTTTTATTTACTCTTCAAAATGTAAATGTTTTTACTTCCTCTATTTTATTTTATCTTAGATGTGACAACTGATGTACCAATAACTTGTGTAATTCTGCCAGTATAAGGTAGACCCAGGATTTAAACTTAGGCAGTCTGACATCAGAGCTCATGATCTTAATTATTTTATATTTATTCTCTCTTTTTTAGATTTTTTAAAATTATACATTATTGATTATGCTATTCTAGTTGTCCCATTTTCCCCCCTTCACTCCCCTCCACCCTGCACACCCCCTCCCACCCACATTCTCCCCGTTTAGTTCATGACCATGTGTCATTGGTTCTTTAGCTTCTACATTTCCCATACTGTTCTTGCCCTCCCCCTATTTTCTACCTACCATCTATGCTACTTATTCTCTGTACCTTTTCCCCCTCTCTCCTCCTCCCACTCCCCTGTTGCTAACCCTCCATGTGATCTCCATTTCTGTGGTTCTGTTCCTGTTGTGGTTGTTTGCTTTGTTTGTTTCTGTTTTTGTTTTAGGTGTGGTTGTTAATAATTGTGAGTTTGCTGTCATTTTATTATACCTGTTTTTAATCTTCTTTTTCTTAGATAAGTCCCTTTAACATTTCATATAATAAGGGCTTGGTGATGATGAACTCCTTTAACTTGAACTTATCTGAGAAGCACTTTATCTGCCCTTCCATTCTAAATGAAAGCTTTGCTGGATAGAGTAATCTCTTGCCTTTCAATGACTTGGAATACTTCTTTCCAGCCCCTTCTTGCCGGTGAGGTCTCTTTTGAGAATTGACAGTCTGATGGGAACTCCTTTGTAGGTAACTGTCTCTTTTTCTCATGCTGCTTCTAGGATTCTCTCCTTCATTTTTCTCTTGGGTAATGTAATTATGATGTGCCTTGGTGTGTTCCTCCTTGGGTCCATCTTCTTTGGGACTCTCTGAGCTTCCAGGACTTCCTGGAAGTCCATTTCCTTTGCCAGCTTGGGGAAGTTCTCCTTTATTATTTGTTCAAACAACTTTTCTCTTCAGGAAGATAGTAAATGGTAGAGTGATTTACTTGTTTAGCTTTGTCTGGGACTGCCTCAGGTTTAGCACTGAAATTCCTGAGTCCCAGAAAGCCTCAGTCCGGTGCAGACCAGATATCTATGCTATCCATGTGTGAATCCATACACTATCACATAGGATAATGCATGTGAGTGTTTCATTAATGCAAAAGTACTGTGTGATTTTAGGAGTTCAGAGAGGTGGTGGTATTATACAGAAATCAGTACTGAACGGAATGTCAGAAGATTGAGAATCCGATGATTTTTTTGTACTTACTAGCTTTTAGCTAGCTACTTCACCCCTCTAAACCTTAACATTACATCTATAAAGAAGTTTTGCAAGTTCTGAATGAAAGAATTGTGGAAACTCTTTTAAAATTAACATCCTATCCAAATGAGAGGGAGAGTGTTGATAATGCCAAGGATGATGAAGATTTAGGTTCAATAAATTGAAATCCCTACATAGAAATGTTCAGTAGATTTTATTATATACAGGAACAAGTAGTAGTCTCTTATTATTTATTTAGTAAATAAATACTTATTGAGCCCTACTGTGTGCCAAATATCATGACATATAGGTGCTTTAT
>PVKM010010996.1:0-33973 GCA_004027735.1 Carollia perspicillata
GAGGCATGCCGAGTGACTTGAGGGAGGTGCACACAGCCCTGAGTGAGAAAAGCAACATGCAGGAATGTGTGAATAATATGAGGCCATCTTGGTAAAAAGCAAAAACACAATCAACACCACTCAGAGAAACGCCTGTGTGTGTGCACGTACCTAAAGAATGTTTGTATCGCCTTCATCTTGAAATGCCTATTTCGTTATGCTGCAGCATCTCTGAAATGAAAATATATCTTTGAGTCACCATCTGCCATGTGGCAGTCATTGTGGCATGGTCCTTGCCCACACATGTATGTGCAGTGGGTGTCAGGGCCTTCAAGAAACGTCCACGGCAACAGTGGGGCATTATCACAGGACGTACTGCATCACTAATGCTCCTGACGGCGCAGGTGACAGCGGTGCATGGAAAAGCAAAGACCCCCACACACACCTCACCCTCCCCAACCTGGGAATTGAAAAGCAATTTGAAATAGCCAAATTCTGAATATGAAGAAGTCTTAGGAATGTCTTACCCAATTTACTTCATTTACATTTTTCAATGTGTGCAAAAGAGTGATATCCAGATAGGTCCGAAAGAACTAATTCAACAAGTTTAAAATAAAAATTACAAAGATTAAGCATTGTGTCAGTTTAATTGGAAGCATTTCTTTTCTTTCTACATAAAACAAAATAACTATCTTACAATGGTGGCAACTTAAATTAAGTGACATGTGTGGTATAAATATATGCATATTAGTATCTGTACAGGATCATATAAGTAAGGAGAAAATTATGGATGAACATAATCTAGGATACTAATATGAGTACATTAGGCTGGTGATGTCACTAAAAAGGGACCAGGCCAGGAGTTGGTCTGCCTTGGGCCAGCCCATAATGTGTGAGTTCTTGACTTAGTGCAGGAAAAATTTTGCAGTGCGAGTCCAGGTGATTTTTAGTGATTAAAGCTGGGGACGTTGAAACAAAGAAGGGGCTTAGCATAGAAGGAGTAACAGGAAAGAGCCTAGGCGGGGCAGCTTTGGCTCGCTAACCACATTACAGGAAAGAAGTGAGCTACGTGAGGCTGCATGAACTCACTGAGAAGTAAAAGTCACAATGACAAAAGTGGGCCAAGGCAGGGCTGCTTTTAGCTTAGTGAAAAGTCAGGGAAAGGGGGCCCTCGGAGATAGGTTCCAGGGGTTAGTTCGAGACGGCGGGCTGCCGCTGTCCACTGCTCCTCCGATCGTGAATCTCATGGGGACTATTAGAGTTTAGAGAGCGAACATACATGCCTGAGGAAAGGAAGGGTGTGGGCACGCTTAAAGAGAGCACACTCTGGCTTCCTTTATCTTGAGGGCTTTTATCTGTTTTCTAAAAGTGGGAATTTTAGGGGATGTGTCAGAGGAGAATCTCAATAGAATATTCATCAGCTTTCCAGGTGTGCTCTTCAGTGTGCTGATTTATCAAAATGAGTGTATAGCAGGGTCAAGGTCATTCTCTGGGCAGCTTCAAAGAGTGTCCCCCAGTCTCCTCTGACTCGTGTTTTTCGCCTCACTCTCTCGGCTCCAGAAACCCCACACTTCTTTCATTTCCTCAGATACTCCTGCCTTTTCTCCTCAGAACATTCATCTCCAAACTGCCCATTTTTGTTTCATTCAGCCTTCAAGTCTCAACCCAAAATTTACTTCCTTAGAGAAGCCTTGCCCCACTCTACACCAACTTTCTCATGCTGGTCCAAACTCCAACAGAATCATCTAGGGTCATGTTTAAAATGAAAATACCTTGTTTGTTTTCACTCTAGATCTGATGAAGCAGACTATTATTGCAGGGTGGGGTGAGAATTCTTCTACATCTTAAAGTATGCGTACCTGTGTGACAGATTCAACACATCCCCCAGCACTCTTCATAACACTTTAAGCTTTCTCCTTCACCATCCTTCAAAAGTGTTACTAATTTTTTTTTACTCTTCATCCAAGGACATGCTCATTGATTTCAGAAAGAAGAAGGAAGGGAGAGGGAGAGAAACATCAATGTAAGAGAAAAACATTGACCTGTTGCCCCTCTTGTGTGCCCCGAGGGAGGGCCAAACCCACAACCTAGGTACTGATCTTGACCGAATATTAAACCTGAGACCTTTCAGTGTATGGGACGATGCTTCAACCAACTGAGCTACACTGGCCAGGGCGTGTTACTGTTATTTAACTCAGGGGTCAACAAGTATTTTCTGTATGGAGCCAGGTAGAATATAGTTTAGACTTCACAGATCAAAGAGGCAAGATCAAGGGTTTTGTGTAGGTACCCATATAACAAGATAGAGACAAATTTTTACAAACTTTTAAATGAAATTTTTAAAATTTAAAACATAATGAAATATAGTTTGCTGGGATAACATTTCACTTAATTAGCATCAAAGTTACCGTTTTCTAACATTATAGTATGAACATGACCTCATTCTTCTAATAGCTTCCGCTTGCTTTTTTACTGCACAGCATTTGAGTGGTTAAAAGTCAACTTCACTTTGAAATAAAAGGGGATACGTGGTACCTCTGTGGATCATATACATGTACACACACACAAACTCTACCAAAGATCAATAAAAACGCCAATAAATCGACCCAAATCAGCCTCTAGAATTTCACTGCCCCTTTACGCGTGTGCTTTCTCTGCTCTGGCAATGGATTCACTTCCCTATGTTTTACTGGTTAAAACAAAGGCAACTGTCTGTAGTCAGTATGTTTTAAAGCCAACTTTCCAGGTAGAAACAGCACTTTTTAGAGTTAGAGTTTAGAGTCAGAACTTGAAGCCAAATACAAAAGATGACCGACTCCGTGTCCAAAAGGAAATGCTCAAAGTCATTCTAGGCCCTGACACTGTGAGGTAAGGAATTGTCTACTGGCCTTTCCAAATTTTCTTTGATTGTCTTCCCCATTTTCTGGACATAGAGAAGTATGGCAAAGTCAAAAGTATAGTAAAAGAAAACACAAGTTAATGGAGTAGGGAAAATTTTCCTGTGTGGTTTAACATCCAAAAGCTTCACTAAATAAAATTGTAAGAATTTGCGTAGCAAGGAAAAAAATACAGCACCATAATATACAATGAAAAAGACAAATGGTAGTCCAAAGGGTTATTTGGAAATACATATTAATTTTAAAAATACAAATGACAAACTAGGAAAAATATTTGTAATTTATATGTAAAATCTCAAAACATGTAGATCAAAAACCCTATGAAAATTTTACCAGTGATATAAACAAACAGTTCGTATAAAAAGAAATTCAAATGATTCTTACTCATATGAAGAAATGTTCAACCACTTTCATAACATGAGAAATATTAATTAAAACTACAGTTAGATACAATTTCTCACCTATTATATTGGCAAAATCCCAAAACTTTGACATCATACTTTGTTGGCAAGACTTTGAAGAGCAGGAACATTTGATGATGGAAATGCAAAACAGTATAACCCCTATGAAGGGGAATTTTGGCAGTATCTACAAAATGTCATATGCATTTACCCTTTGACCCAGCCATCCCACTTCTAGGAATCTCTCCCACAGATACACTGGCAAAAATACAAAAGCACACATGCTCAGGCTGTGCATCTCAGCACTACTTGAAATAACGAAAAGCTGGAAATAACCCAGAGGCTCATCAACAGCAGGCTGATGGAATTAACTGTAGTGTATGCACCCAAAAGAGTACCAGGCAGCTGTAAAGAGAAATGAGGACTCTCTATACGTAGGATAGACTCTCAAACTTTTAGATTCTTAATCCCCTTATTGTCTTAATAATAGTTCTTGGTATCCCCAGGCCAAAAGAAGTATCTAATTATTTCACTTATTAGTGAAATAAAACCATTCCATTTATTAACATATCAATCAGTTTGGTCCTAGAGTAGGGTGGAGGAGACAGGAAAAAAATTAACTTTTAAAAATACATCTTATTTATAGATATGTTACTTGAACTGAAAACATATTTTATATAAAATAAAAACAAAATTAAAATTTTAAAGCAATTATTGAAAATCAAAAGCAAAGTAAACAAGTGAAACTTACTATATATCTAGTTGCTGGCGTTAACCACAAAGAGGGAGATTTTTCCAGGTTGCTTTAAATTAGAACAGTTTGACTATGCACCTCTAGTAGGATATGCCCTAAGTACAAAAAGGACTGCAAATAGCAACAACTTAAACTGATTTAGCTAATCACGTTTGTGTTGCTGTTGGTATTGTCCTAATTATCCATTGACATGAGACAAAGCAATTGAGCAAGCATGTTGTTATTACTTGTGCACCATCATTTTTAGCATGGAAGGAAGAAGATACACATGTAAGACTAATAAAGTTAAGTGAAAACTTGATAGCCCTGAATTTAAATTAGGAGTATCAGCATAAACTCATGATGTATTTTATCTTCAAAAAAGTACCTGTCTCATAGTTTTGTCTGTTGAAAAGGTTTAGAAACTATGACCAATCTCAGAGATAAGCATCTCTGTACCCAGACTGGGTTCTATGTGTCATTTTCCACTAAAGGGAATCCTTTCCATGAAAATAAATGGATGACTCCAGGTCTGGGGCAGGAATTATGGAAGATGAGCCTGGACTATCTTATCATACCAGAATGCAAAAGATGCTCTCAAAGATCATGTCAAAAAGACTTGGAAGATGACACCTTAGAATGACGGCCAGGTTTCTGATTTCTGAATGGTAGAGGTGTTGGCAGCAATAACAGTACCAGGTGTTAGGCTGGTGGAATCAGACTGGACCTTGATTCAGAAACCTTGATACTTGAGTTCTGGCTAAGAAAGAATTCAGAGCCAAGACTCAAACTATAAGAGAAAGTTTATTTAGAAAGGCACGGAGCTAGAAGAAGTGAGCTGTAGAAGAAATGGGCACAGGAAACAAGTTACGGAGGCAAAAAAAAGGGGGGGCCCTTGGAGCTTAGTAGGAAGAAGGGTAATGCGCTTGGGGGAAAGAAAATGTGGGCAGGAAAGGCAGAGCTCACAGGAAGAGAGAACCTACTGAATCACCCGGACTGACCCAGGTCTTTCCCACAACAAGCTTTGAAAGCAGGAGTGGATGGAGAGTGAGGGACCCGGAAACCACACTAACAAGTAATACTGCTCAGAGAGGGAGAGGAGGACCAGAGAGGATGGCGCTGAAGAATGAAAGGGAGGAGATGGTATCAAAAAGGGGGAGATGAATAGTTTCAGTGAGACAGAGAGCAAGTCAAATAAAGAATGAAAAGGGTCCCCCAAAGTTGGCGAACAGTGAATGTAGTCAGGTGAATTTAGTGCAGAGATGAGGTCAAAAGAAAAATACGGAGATGTGTGACCTCTGTCAAGGAGGGAAATGATTCTAAGACGAACAGAAGGTGTGAACCTGCCAGAGGAGTGTGGCGAATAGTCAGAAATGGAGGAAAGGACTTTACCAGAAAGTACAGAGCCGTGGTGTAGAAGCACAGGTCTACAACCCCTATCCAAAACCCTCAGGCCAGATGTGTTTCTGGAGTCAGAATTCTTCCAATTTTAGAAAATTAATAATGGAGCACGTACAGTTAATACATAATACCTGGGAAGCATACTAAACATTTTCCTATTTTAAAACACTAATAATGGAACACATACAGTCAATATATGATACCTGGGAAACACACTAAACACGCTAATATTTCCACAGACAAATGTATGTATATTAACAGCAAGCAGGACAAATAGTTTCACATCGGCTCACATCTGTTTTTGTTACCAAATGTGATACAAAAAGCTTTTGGTTCTTAATGCATTTCTTCATTTCAGAATCACAGGTAGGGAATTGAGGGTTTGTAGCAGAAAAATGCTAAGAGCAGATTTACAACAGGTTTCTGCTGAGCAGATGGTGAAAAGGACATTCGCTGAGAAAATAAGGATAGAAGACCAAGTGTCCAAGAGGCCAAAACAGAACGAGTTAGGAAAGGGGACAGCAGGATGAAGAAGATAAGGGAGGAAGCCCTGGGTAGCGTGAGGGGCAAGGACTCCAAGCAGAGGCTTAGCAGGTGGGGAAAGGACAGAGATGCCAAGGGTGCGGGGCATGGTAGAATTTAGTGTCTGGGATCAGAGAATAACAAACTTAAAAGACCACAGTCTTTATTAACTTCCCAAATGGAAAACTGAGAGACTCTTTTGAAGAGAGTCTTACCAATGTGGTTAAGGGTTAAGGAAGGCTTTCCAAATGTGCCTTTTCTGTGGAAATACAGCTTCTGGGTATGGCCAGGGAGCTTCAGACTTCACATTTACAGTACAGGACCTCTCCTCACATGCCCAAGGCAGTACAGGACCATGCACCTCACACACATTGTCTAGGGCTTGGGACCTTGAAATCTCAGTGTTTGCAGAACTCCGAGCCCTTTCCTGAGGACCCGTAGAAAAAAGGATTACCGGGCCCCTTGCCTTCTCCCCTAATGAAGGTCATTCCTGAGAACCAGCAGTTAATGTCTTTTTTTAACATTATAGATAAAAAGATATGTCTTAAAGTAAACATGTAATTTTACATGTCAAAGGAATACTTTTTTTTTGTACCGTACATTCTAGTTTTAACAGTAGGTGAAGAGATTATGTTTGGCTTGCTCTAATAATACTTAATACACTCCCATCAGATTCAAATGACTTCAGCCTCAGCCAGAGTTTTTCCCTTAAAGATTCCTATGCATGAACTCCAGTGAAAGCCAGTCCCTGGTTGTGGAGACGTGGTCGACAGGGCAGTCGGGAGACCAGGCACCCAGAGGAGTCGTGCAAGTGTTGGAAGGCAGAACCAGACCCAAGTACTGTCATTCCTGCACCATGCACTTCAGCAGCGTGGGCAGAGATTACCAAAACATCACATTAAACTACTCAGCTCCCTTTCAGAAAAAGTCACGGATGGAGTGAGGGGAACACCAGGCCCGGCGTAGCCCTGTCAGATGCCGCTGACCAGGGTCCCCCGGGAAGGCAGCGGGTTTATGAACACCTGAGAGCAGGCGTGTGAGCTGGTGTCTGAGCAGTTCCAACATATCATCAAGGGCTTCAGCCAAGTTAATGAGAACCAGAGCTCCAGACCAAAACGCTTATTTTGAAAATACCTATTTTTCAAAGATTCTGCATTTTAAATTAAACCATATGAGTAATTGTATCCTGGGTTCATAGTCCATTCTGGGAAAAGAACATTTTTGTCCCCTAACTTGCAAAGGAACATCATGATTTGGAGAAAGGAAAGAAGTTCGTGGAGAGGGGAATAAAAAGGAGAGCCCTGGGGTGCCCACGTTCAAACCTTCAGGCGACCTCGACCACCAGGGAAACAAAGGCCCCTGGAAAGAGTTCTCAGTTCACCAGCTCTCTCTCCCTCAGAAATCCAAATTCACCTTCAGACTGATCCTGCCTCTACCTTGCTTCTGTGGAAGGTGAGAATGAGTCATAATCCTGTAAATTTGAAGTTTCTTAAATTCAGGGAGTAAAAAGAATTGTGTGAAGTCCAGCCATTGTTCGATGACCTTTAAATGAGACACATTTGTTTTGTTAAGGTATGGGGGCATTTGTTCTTTCTTTTTATTTTATTTATTTTATTTTATTTGGGTTTCTTTGCTTTGCTTTTTGTTTTTGCTTTGTTTCATTTTGTTTTGATTTGTCCTAGGAGTTGTCAGACCTTTCTGGATTGTGGGGTTGTTCTTTTTTTCAGGAGTTGTATATTGCTCTAAGCAGCAATTTCCAGAAAAACTGGATAAGGTTTAACTCATGATAGACCCTCAGACTACAAATTCCCACAGACCTAAGTCTATTGTTCCTCCCTCTTTGACTTTGTGACATTGTACTCAAAACTATTTAGTTCTAAAATAAATATTTTCTTACCTTTGGAATCAGTTAAGGAGACGTCAACAAAACGTGCTGCTAATTTTGCAACAGGCATTCATTCTCCACCGCCTCCTGACTAAACCATTAAGTAAGGTGACGAATGGAAGCTGCAGAGAGAGAGCACATGAGGAAACGTGAGAGTAGAGAGGTCTGATGGAGCCACGCAGAGAGCCGAGAGTTCGAATCCTCCTTCTGCCACTGGATGCTGTCTGTAATCATCCGCCATCCTTGTGAATAGAAGTTAATACGTACCGTGCTTTACTGGTTCTGGGCAATCTCCTCGTGCATAATCTCTTCTAATTTTCACACATGAAACCCATTTTCGTGATAAGGAAATTGAGATAAGGAAATTTGGTTAATCAAATTAACCAAAAGATTAATTTGATTCGACCAATGTCCCAGAGGCAGGCCTCAAACCAAGGTCTGTCAAACCCCCAAACCCCTCCTCTTAAGATTCAGATATGCAAAGTGAAAATTGTCACGAACCCCAGGGACTTAGCACTAATTCGCTGATTTGTGTTTGTCTGTGGTATGATGGAAAGAGCAGGGCATCTGCTTCTAAGTTCAGACTCTTCCCCTTACTAGCGATATGCCCTTGGACTAGCCATGTATCGTGAGTTTTAGTTTCTTGGATTGAAAAATAAAACCAATAATTACACTTATCTCTTAGTCTTGTTGTCCAGGTTATATGAGGAAACAAATGTGGAAGCACTGATCACAGAATCTCAGTAGATGTTGACTGGTTAAGTCAGCTGCTCAAAAGGGAAAAGAGCACAATGTCTAGGTGCTTGGCTTCTGGCCCCACCACCTAGCGTCACCTTAGGCACATTACCTTAGTTCTCGGCAAAATAGAGAAAATAATGAGGTTGTTGTAATAACGCATGCAGGTCTTAGAGTAAGTATGATGTGAACTTTTGTTATTAGAATTATTAAAATATGAGTGAAAGTAGTTGATTTCTTGAACACCCTATGTAGCTTCACTGCCACATGCTTGGAGGAAGGGGAAGAGCACAGGGCTGCTACAGAGCAATAAAACTTTAGTCTACAATTAGTACTAAATGGCCCAAGCAACAAACTTAACACTTGGTAGAGGAAACATAGATATATAGTTATGACTCTGTGGCTAAAATTAATGAGTTATTTATGAAATTGACTAAAGATACTAATTTGATTTTATACCATTTATTAAACACATGTTGTGTTCCATGCACTGTGCTTGAACTGAGAATGCAAAGTTGAATGATAAAAGATTCCCGGTCTTGAGAAGCTTATTGTCTGTTGGGGAAACGGGCATGAGTACAACTCTAATAAAGGTATGAAAAGCCACATGCCAGTTAAGTAAAGTGCTAGGGAAACGTGATGTCAAGTGGTTTTATATTACTTGGTGAGACAATCATGCAGGCAGATTATCACCTCCTTTCTACAAGATACAAAGCAAGACTATACAAGATCATTATTGGTGAGACACCAACTTCTATGTAACTTATTTCCCAAATATCAAATATCCAAACAAATTACATGCCAACTTGGGGGAAAATTCCTAGCTAATTTTAAAACACACTCTAAATACACAAATGTTCCCCCAAAACCCATATAAGGCATTGATTAGCCAGGAGTTCAGAATTTTTAAGCTGTAATGATAAAGGCATAGACTTGGGATGTGCAAGAAAAACGAGAGAAGAGAACCCAATGCAGGAAATAGTGATGCTTTCATGGCTAACAGGAAGAAAGAGATGGTCACAGCAGCCAGACTGTAGGGATTCTGGCAAGATTATGGTGTCAGAGTGTTGGTGATGGTAATCCAATATTCAAGAAAATGAATGACACCTCTAACTGCAAATATTGTAAGCCATTATCCTCAGAAGTATACAAATGTGTAGCAAACCACATATTCAATTTGGGGTTTTTCAACAGTTAACAAAAGACAGCACTAGAAAATTATACCCAAGGAAGGTAATGGTCAAGGCTGAACTGGCCTAATGGCTGGAGGAAAGGAGCCATAGAGGGCTGGGTTCATCTGAGATTAGGAAAGGCAGCATGCAACAGAGACAGCAACAGACGGACCTCCCAAGTGGATGAGTACAGGCCAGGGAAAGCCAGAGCCCTGAGGGTCTTCATCTTTAGGCTGTAGAGCACCTGGTACAGGAGAGTTTAGAATTCTTCTTTTGAGCAGTTTGCCTGATGGTGATCTCTCTGTTTATTGTTCAGTCTGCATATGGGGAAATTTCCAAAAGAAATTAATGTTCCTGGGACATGGCCCCATACCCCCAAATATGAAGTCAAAACGACTAACCCAGGATGACTACTGCATGTAAGGGCTACGGCATGTAAGAAAGAATTTAGCACCGGGAGGCCAGTGTATACAAGATCAGTAGGAAAGGGCCTGTAGAGACCACTAGGTCTAAGTCTCCTGGATCATTTCTTGGAGTCCTAAGAGCTTCCCTTGAAGCTCTTCCCTTGACCTCTGCTTAGCACATAATGGCTTTCTACCCTGAAGAGTCACCTGGTATGTCTTTTTCCCAAGCAGACTCATTTTCATTCTCAGATTCCCTGACATAGAAAGGTACCATGATGGAGATGAAAGAAGGGTGTGAAACTCATCCCTGGCAATACTACTTTGTAGGAATACAAAGTGGCACAGTGCTTGGAATTATGGTATGTGACACCAGGCTGCATGGGTTCAAATCCTGCCTCTTCTTAGTAATGTGTGAACTTGAGGGAGTTGTTAGATTTTGCATTTGTCTACTGAGAGTAATAATAATGCTTACTCCCAGAGCTCTGGGAATTAAATGAATATAAGCACTAACAGTAGTAGTACATATACTTTGTTAGATCATATTATTATTATTATCCATAGCCTAATGAACAATACATGTTAATTTGCTTTGCTAAGGTTAAGTTTTCTCATCTGAAAAATGAGTTCATAAGATTCAACTTCACTGGACTGGATATGAGGGTGAAGTCAGAAAATATGTTGAATGGAAAATGCAACCCAAATGTTTGCATTTGCTGTTATCACCGCACACAGTGGGCATCAAAATCAATGGCTGCTAAAATGTAGAAACAAAACAGCCATTGAGGGGCCAGGCCAGATCCCCTCAAGATTCACCGTTCTGAGATCCTGCACAGGAAAGTTATTTGCAATTGTGAATGCCAGACAAATGTTCCTCATTAGCTATGCATAGGCCCTGGAGATCAGCACTGCCATGTGTCAAATCAAGTGAAGTGACAGACTCTGCCAAGTGCTGCTCTAGGCCATCCCTCACATGTGCTCGAGAAATGACTTTCCCAGAGGCCTCTTGCACTGGGCTGCACCCTGGCCCCATCTTGGTCACCTCCCTGAAGGATGGAGAGGCATGCAAGTGCATTCTTCACTTCATCCCCCTAGCTTTACCCCAATGGGATGGTACTGAGGGGCTTTCCCGCACAGCAGCTCTAAGACAGTCCAGTGCCAGGGGCAAAGCCAAGCCAGCATGGCCTGTCCTCTATGGCAGGGATCCCCAAACTCTAGGCCACGGACCAGTACCAGTCTGGATCTGTTAGGAATAGGGCCACACAGCAGGAGGTGAGCTTGAATGTAATGTGCTTGAATCATCCCAAAACCATTCCCCCCACCCTAGTCCGTGGAAAAATTGTCTTCCATGAAACCGGTCCCTGGTGCCAAAAAGGTTGGGGACTGCTGCTCTAAGGGAGGTTAGTGCTGTCATCATTGCAGACATAGAGCAGGCCTGAGAAGAGCCTGCACCGCCCCGCATGAGGCTGCAGGTTCTCCTGCACAGAGTGGGCCTCCAGTCCCCAAGCCCTGGAAAACTCCTTCCAAGCAGACACTTGACAGATGAGAAGGAAGAGGGGGAACTGGCAGAAAACAAGCATCTGCCTGTGACGCTCTTGGCTCCACCTAAAACGGAGAATGATGGTTGAAGATCAAATGCTGGAGTCTTTGTGATGAACTAAAACAGTAATGATAATACAGTGACACCTCAGTACTCATCATTAGTTCATTCTAGAACTCGTGACCAGTGCCAAAAGGACAAGTACCAAACTGTTCACAAGCTGCCATGAGACTGACACACAGACCTCTGTTTATCTTGAGAGAGGGGCACTGAGTGGCGAGCAAGTGCCGAGTGTTGAAACATTTCCTTCTCGTCAAAATGCAACGAGCAAGGGTTTGGTGAGTTCTGAAGCCAACAAGTACTGAGGTATGACTATAAATACAATAATGATGATGCTATATTGGAAAGCATTCTTTCTCTGGATTTGGGGGGCCTAGAATAGTGTTGTAAAGAGATTTCGAGTAAGGCACTTGGCTTCCCTGAGCTTCCTCACCGGCATATTGGGGATTAAAATACTGACCCTGCATAGGTATGTAAAGATAGTGTAGAAAAGAAGTCTGTTATGTAGAAAGCTTGATTATTGATAAGCTAAGAAGTTTCACCCAGCTCACAGTAAATCTTAATTCCTTTTCCTTAAATGTGAGCTACTTCATCCAAGTGGCCACCCCCCAGACTTCAGGCAGACTAGGGCAATTTGCTCATCACTGTGCCCACTCTGCACCCAGAGTCAACATTTCCGAGTCCCTTTCTGCTGGTAGCTCTATCACTTCAACCAAATGCATCAGGAGTCCTTGGACACTGATAAATCTGTGGAGACGAATGTGTTGTTCCCAGCACTACAGTTTCATGGTTATTCAAAAACACTGAATTACCCACTTCCTAACATCGGATGCTTTAGCCCTTTTCGTTTCTCATCAGTAGGATTATGGTCCTTAACTCAAATCATTCACAGTCATTCATCCATTTATTCATTCACTCACTCGGTCAACAAAAATACTTAGTAAGAACCTACTATGTGCTAGACACTATACTGGGAACAGGAGCTACTGTAATGATCAAAGCCAGAGATAACTCTTGTTCCTGAAGTCCGATAGCCACATTCTCAATAAAGACACTATTGCCCTCTAAGGGGAAAATTCCTTCCAAGGTAGTGAAAAAACCTGACTCATTTTATGTAATTGTGTGTGTATATGTGTTTGTGTATACATATACACGCACATATGTTTGTATGGGTTTTCTATTGCTGCTATAACAAATCACCACAAACTTAGTAGCTTAAGATAACAGAAATTTATTATCTCTCAGCTCTGGAAGTCAGAAGTTTGAAACAAATCTCACTGGGCTGATAAATCAAGGTGTTGGCTGTGCTCCTCCTATGAGCTCTCGAGAAGAATTTGTTTCCCTGTTTTTTCTAGCTTCTAGAGTCTGCCTATAATCCTTGGCTCATGACGCCCTTGCATCTTCAAAGCCAGCAATTGCAGTCAAGTCTTTCTTATGCTGCATCTCACTGACCCTGACGCTCCCGCCTTCCTCTTTCACTTATAAAAATCTCTGTGACTATGTTGGGCCCACTGGATAATTTCCCCACCGCAAGGTCAACTGACTGACAACTTTAGCTACATCTGCAGCCGTCGTTGCCCCGTACCATGTAATATGACTAATTCACAGGCTCCAGGGTTTAGGATGTTGATGTCTTTAGGAGACCATCATTCTGCCCACCACAACAGTTTATCAGGAGTATTGACATTTTATGGAATGGGCATCACTAAAACATACCCTAAAACGGCCCTTTAAGAGGGTAGTATTGAAAGGAGGTTGAGAAACTGTGGACTGTAGGAAGACAACAAAATACCTTGATTAAAAGTGTACACCTGGGGGCAGCCTGACCAGGCTCCAATTCCAACTCTGTGCTTATTAGCTGCGTAGCTGTGAGCAAGCTACTTAAGCCCTCAGCGAGGATAGTAAGGGGACATGTGTACTTCCTTAGTTTTTGTGAGGATTAAATATGTTAAAGCATTGATAGGACTTAGAAGTTGCCAAAAATGAAGTACTCAATAAATGTTTCCATTAGCATTAGGAGAAACAAGAGTATTCAATAATCACAGAAATAAGTGTGTGAGTTGTAATAATGATAGACACTGAACAGCAAAAGAAAGCTCTTAGTGTTGCAAGTGTATAAACACGTATCCTCACTGAGGTGGGGTGGGGGGGTAGCAGGACAGAAAAAAGTTTCCCAAGAAAGTGACCTCTGAACTGAAATTGGAAGGATGGGTTGGCAGGAATGATGTGAACAGCGTGGGGGGTAGGGTGTGTCATGGCGAGGTTTTCAAGCAGAATGAATAGCATGAGTGTCTTTGGGGTCTTAGGGACATGGTACAGGCCCCCAGGATTGACAGTGTGGCTGCCCCTGGGAGAGCAAGCCCCTGCTAAGGAGTTTTGCCTTCATCCTAAAAGCAACAGGAAGCTAGTAATGGATTTGCAGCAGAGACGGTTGTACAGGAGAAGCAGTCAGGTCTGGTTGGACAGAGGCAACAGTGGCTGCTGGCAGAACAATCAGGAGATGATGGAGATGGGACCTGCATGGGGAAGGAGATAAAGAGAAAGAAGATGCTCAAAATGTAAAAATCCACAGGTCTTGTGGAGCGCAGCAGAAAGGCGTGGGTTGTACATCACACACCTAGTTTCCAGTGCCTCGTGTGCGTGTCCACGTGCATCCATCAGTACACAGAGCCACCCCCATGCTCGTGGGTATCCTATCCAGAGAAAAGGCCTGCGGAAGTGTCTGACCAGGCCTGCCCAGCTGTGTGGCGACTTCTGTAGCACTCACACACCATTCTGTATCCTGCATATAAAACAAACTTTAAATTGGATACAGCTTTAACAAAAAGTGGTGCTGGCAACAGCTCTTCTTTTAGGGCCTCTGTTTACTATAGAGTGTTTTAAGCATAACATTTCAATTTCAGATTTTTTTTAAATATGTATTTTGTGAGAAATAAACAGAGATGACTTAACTAGAAATTGAACTGGGGTCTCCTGGCCCTCAGCCCACATTTCTACCCAGGGACCAACTGTCTGCTGAAGTATAAATCCATTCACCCAAACTGCAATAGGACCAGCGTTGAGTTATGTTTATATTCCTCTTAGAAATGCATGCACTTCTTGGCCGGAGGGTTCACAGGCCAAAGCACTGAACTGTTAGACCTTCTGCTCCAAGGAAACCTAATTCAATCTGTGGCATGATTATTCAAGGCCAAATTGTAGCTATACATATTTTCCCAAAAGCTCTCTGCATTTGCCTACTCCATACTCAGGACAGGATCACAGTTAAAAATCAACAGCTCTGGGTTCCTTAAACCATTTGCCATGGGTAATGGTTGGGAAAGGAATCCACTGAGAATGACGAAGACGGGCAGAATCTAAACCCTGGGGAGAAATTAAATGAGGAGGGAAGAGGGAGGCGGAGAAATGTGCCCGTTTCTCTTATTTTAGAAACGCTGACGTCAAGACACTTGGGCTTTACTCCCACCTCTACCACTAATTACCTGTGTAACCTTTGACCATTCAGTTTTACTCGGTTCAACAAACTGTGAACAGACGAATAAATGAACTCGTCAGGCATGCCTGTGAGCCAGACACCGTGGCAGGCACTGGGAATCCAAAAATACCCAAGGCACAGTACCTACTCTCAGGTGGTTTAAAAACCAGTGATGGGCATGAATATCTAAACAGGAGCACTTCAAGTGTCATAAGGGATAAAGCATCAGTGTACGAGGACTCAAAGGGCTGGGGGAGAGACAAACCGTACGTAACCTGAGTACAAGGAAGACTTTCTTGAGGTGAAGACACCTGTCCTTAGATTCAGACATAAGTAATAATTAAGTGAATAAAAGTGGGTCAACACATGGAAGCATGCCAGTTAAGGACACTGGGCAGCTCACAGAATTGTCACAAATGCTGAAGAATCACAGTGGACAATTGTCACTTTTTTTGATGTCAAGCTCAGCATCTGAACTTCCTTACTTTTTTGAGAAAACTCTCCTCTTTTTGAAGATCTGTGAGATTCCCAGCACAGAAAGCGAACATTTCTGATGTTTTCTTTCCCTCCTCCTGTGCAGTTAGGGGCAGGCCTATGACTTAGGCTCGGACAGGCAGACGCATGTGCCAAAATGTTAAATTGGAAGCAAATGACACGAAGAAACACAGACCCCCTCAAAAATCTCTTCTGGCACTGTAATCGGCCATATTTTAGACACAGTTTCCATAGACACTGGTGCTGGGGCAGCTCCCAGCCACCAGGGTCAGGGCCGGCAGAGCAGGCTGCAGCAGGAGCCCAGGGCAGTGCAGCCTCAGTAGACCTGCCGCAGAGCGTGACTTCAGCTACAGGTGGTTTCAGCTGGGTAGCCTCTGGCCTGGTCCTTTCGCCTTTGTGGCAGTTCTGTGAGCTGCCCCGTGTCCCCTTAATTCATTTCTTTTCTGCTTAAGTCAATTGGGGCTTGTTTCATTTCCTGGCAATCAAAACATCTGACTAACCCGGGAATGACAGGAGCCCAGCCTCCCAGATGAGTGACAGCTTGGCGGCTGTGGATGTATGGTGGGGGCATGGCAAGCAGTTCAGTACTAAGAGAGCATAAAGAGCGAGATGAAAAGGATGGGAAATGAGGCTAGAGAGACAGATAGAGCTCAAGTCACAGAGCAGCTGATGCACTGAGTGAAGAAGCTTGGAAGTCATCCTAAAGGTGATGGGGGCCTTAGCACAGAAGTGGCATTAGTCATATTCATATTTTAGGTTGATCTGACTCCAGTAGGATGGGCCAGGGTAAAGTGAGCAGGAAAAGATCAGGGAAGGCCAGACAAGAGGCCATTAGGATGGGGTCCAAAGCAAAGATGATGAAGGCTGAACCAGGGCAGGGGTTGAGGGAGAAGGAGGTGGTGATAGAAATATTTAGGTGACAAAGCAGGCGAGACTTATTTTCAAAGGGGAGAAGCCCCTTTACCATTCTGGGCTCAGAACTTTTTAAACTATTAATCAGGAGTGAAGTTCAGATGCCCTTCAAGGCAACCAAGAGTCCATGATTCTAATTGCTGAAAATGTAGGCACACTGTCCTCAAGATGAGGGAAACCATCACTGGGGAAGGAAAGAAACTTCCTTACGAGGACAGGTCAAAGCCGATGAGGCCCTTCTAGTGCAAAGAGCTAAAATTGAAGACTGCAGACTTGAGAAAGGCCCGGCATATGGTTAAGATGGGCTTGTTTCCTGAGACTCGTGTTTCTATGGCTGAAAGCTTGAAAGGGGGTGTGATTGTATCAAAGGAAGCACTGCTTTATTCAACAGGTGTGCTGCCGGGGTATACTAACATTTGAAAATCCAATGGACCATAAAACACAATCTCTTTTATAAACTGATTTTTTTTACCCTTTACCCAGATGTTTTGCCATTACGCAGACGTGAATTCACAAGTAGAACTGAGTTCTTCAACATTTACAGTGAAATTTTCTTTTTGTGAGACTAAAACGGTTCTTGAGTGACACTATATTCTTCTAACAAAACAAAGACCTGAAGAGTCGAGAATCAAAACACAGGATAGGGTTCCCTCTTTAAGGATGAATGTAGCTAAACCTGAACAAGAAGGGTGACCAAAGCCGGAAACATAAAAAATGGGCACTTTCACAGAATCCCAGAGTTTCAGCATGACGGTGCGACACACACACTTTGGTCCCAAGTAGAATTTGCCTTTCTGATGCAGGAGTTATTTCTCAGCTAAAAAAAAACATATTGTGATTATTAGCATCTTGTTTGAAAAATTAAAGTGATTGGGCAGGTTCTTTTAAAACCATTTCTTTGAAGACTCAAGAATGAAAATATGGCTTGTATTACTTTTCATAGTTAATGAGCTTTTTATATTCCCCCAAAGGCCCCACGTAATCAAGGAAATAAGATAACACATCTTCGTCTCTTGTGTGATCACTCTTCTCACCTCACCAAGCAGGGCTATGGCTGGGCCAACATCAGTTTCTCCAGCCCAGCACGTCTACATGAAGAACCTCACTCAGCTAACTCAGCCGCTCTGGGGAGAGGATGGCCGCTCACCCCAGGCTAGCCTTCCACAGCCTCGGGCAGAAAAGGAGTTCTGAGGGACTTGCTCCTAAAAGTCCCATCATTGTTATGGTTATTTTGCTCACAAAAAAAGAAGTATACATTAAAAGACATCCATTCCTGCTTATTTTTACACACACACCCTCCAAATTAGGGCACAGGAGAAAATGCAAGTCATGTCTTGCTATGGGAGGGAAGAGTGTCTTTTTTATTCAGCTTGAGGTGCCCCTCGGAGAATTTTCTCATTTTGCCTTTTGAACCCTTTTTGAAAACCGCCTCGATTTGGTGAAGAACAGATCTGTGTATCAGAATCTGTTTTAAAGTAACTATGCCCTCTTTCCCAAGCAGAGCCGAAGTTTTCATAGCCACAAACATGACCATCACCCTCCCTTCATCTCCAACAAAAAGGTGTTTATTTTTTAAATCTGTGTTCCTGAACCTTCCAGGTTCCTGAACCTCCCAAGGCACAGCAACTCTAAGGCGTCCGGGGACGGAGAAGCACAGCACCCCGGCTGGCCCAGGTCTTTTCCTCCACGGTGCCAGCCGTTCGTTTCCCTGGAACCCTGCGCTGCAGTCAAGTTTGCTAAGCAGAGGAATGCTAATGCCTCAGACCCAGGAGAAGCAGGTCGGCCACAGCTGCAGGTGGACGAGGTAAGCGATGCACACAGATGCTGTTTGCGGGAGCCACCTCTCAGCTGTGAGGCCAATCCTGAGCACAAGGGTCTCCAGGGGGAAAAGAAATAAAAAAAAAAAAACCCTGAGGACAGTTCCCTGCTGTTAACCAGCTCACCTTGCCATGAATAATCAATTATTTAGAGGAAGGAAAAGCTACTTTAAAACATTTTTTTAAAATATCAGTGTATTTAGCATAATTTTCCCGCCCCATCTTTCTTTTTTTAAAGAAACACATCCTTAAAAAAATAATACAAATTTCTCCCCACTTTCCCATCCTAAATGCACCTCACCATCCATGTCCCCATCTTCCCGAGGCCCTCAAATTGGATTCCATGATAAATAAACAGTGCTGCTGCCTCCGTTGTCTTTATCTCAAACCAGAACATAAACACAATTTCAAAAACCTGTTTTCTAAGCTCTTAGTGACTGAGACAGGAAAGGGGGGTGCAGGTGGGCGGCCTGTTTGTACCCACTGGCACTGCCTCTCCCTCACCAGCAAAGCTTTCCATGGAAATTCTGGCTGCATTAGCCTTGGCTAAGCTTGGGACTATTTTTGGAAGCTTAAAAACCTCAGGGGAGTGACTTTTACTTTTATTCATGTACAGGGTCCTTACTTTTATTTATTAAAGAAACAAAAACATGTCTCCTGCTTAACTTCAACCCGCTTTCATGTCAAGTAAAACAAAACTCGTTGGCCGGTCCAGTCGGCCATTGGCCAGGGTGGAGGGGGAGCCCCCTTCCACCGCGTGTCTGAAGCACATGTGACCTGGGTATTAATCACCCCTCAGAGAAAGGGAGGAGTCCTGGGCTTTTGAGACTCTTGCACCAAAGGAACAACTTTGGGAGAGTGTTTGAGTCCGGCTGAGAGAGAAAAGGTATGTGGGGGGAAATCCAGCAAATCTAAAGCATTAATTTCCTAACGCATTTCAGGTGGGAAAGAAAAGCGGTGGAAAGCTCAGCGGGTCCCCCGCCCCACCCCCGCCCCGCACAAGGCTGTGACACTGATATCCCAGAACCTAGAAAAATCAGCAGAGAGCATCACCGGGTAAGAATCACCCCCACAGATTTGGCTTTGCCGCGCCGCCCCCCACCAGAGTCTAAGTGTTCATTTTAACAAGTTGTGAAGGGCAGGCAGCCAACCCCTCAGCCTTCGTGAGACAAATTGATTCAAGGTTTTCTCCTTGAGCCTGCAGCCAGGATGCCTGCAACAATAGCAGCTGGAGCAGTGCTATTGTTTTATCTCCGCGGAGATCTGGAACTCCCTCGCTCAGGACAAGCAGCCCACCAGGCATCTACAAATGGGACCAAGAAATAGTGAGACAAGTGAGCAAACTGGAAGGGAAGGCTGCAGGGACATTTGCTGGGTGGGGCGCCCTCTCGCCTATCGTCCAGGCAATTGCTGCAGCTCTCTCCTCCTCTCCTTCACCACCCCCATTATGATTCCGGCTCGGATTCACACGCTATCCCAACTTGCTGACAATGGCTACAAATGTCTATGCTGGGTTGAGCAAATCACATTAACTTCCCTGGGCTTCAGATTCATCCTGTTAAATGGATATGGGGCAGAAACTGTCAGTCGTTCACCGTAAATCTGTTTCCTCTTCTTCCTGGGAACACGGCAAGAGTATGTATCCCGATTGTCTTTGTGGTCAGGTGTAGCCATGTGCCCCACATTCCTAGTCAAGCGGATTACGAGCAGAAGTGGTTGGTGCCAGTTGGTGCCAGGTTGGTGCCAGTGGTTGGTGCCAGTGGTTGGTTTTCGGGCCAGGAAGTCGGTGAGCCCTCTTTTTCTCTTTCTGCCAGAGGCATGTAGTTAATGATAGAGACCTTGATGTCCACATTTTAAAGATGGCAAAGCCCAGGAAATATATCCCAGAATTACCCTAGGAAAGAAAGCTGCCCTTTAACCAAAATAGCTTCTTTGGACTCTTTCATGAGCAAGAAATAAACATTGATTGGGTTAAGCCACTAAAGGTTTGAGGTCCCATTTTGTTTCTGCAGTTTACCTTATCCAGAATACTACAGGGTGATAATACCTGCCCCGCCTACCTCAAAGGACAGTGGGAAGAATCAAATGAGATATTTCCTGTGAAAATATATCCCATCTTTCAAGACTAGAGCAGTAATAACACCATCTGTAGATAGGGAAGCACCCATAGGTTAACAGTGTTTATGGAGTCCAGGTATCACACTGTTTAAATGTTTTATAAGGGCCCTGGCTGGTGTGGCTCAGTGGACTGAGTGCCAGCCACCGAACCAACAGGTTGCTAGTTCATTTCCTAGGAAGGGCACATGCCTGGATTGCAGGCCAGGTCCCCAGTAGGGGGCATGAAAGAGGCAACCACACATTGATGTTTCTCTCCCTCTCTTTCTCTCTCCCTTCCCCTCTCTAAAAATACATAAATAAAGCCTTTAAAAAATAAATGTTTTATAAGGATTATTTTATTTAATCCACATAATGATATAATAAAGCAAATAACCACTGCCACCCCATTCTTCAGATAAGGAAACCAGGGTTTACAAAAGTGAGCAACTCATCCCATGCCCAACTGAGTTAAAGACAAAAGTCTGACAGCTGGACCAATATTCTTAACCATGAACCTAGAAAGAAAAGACACCTTCAGATAAATGAATAATTGAAAGTTTTAATTGAATAAAGTTTTAAAAACACTTTGCTTCAATGCCCTATTTCAAAAGAGGTCTACTATTTGTCATCGTGCTGACCCGGGTTTTCCACTTTATTTCCCGTGTATACGCAGAGTTCCATCTATGGCAGGTGACACTCTGTTAAACAAAGGATACGGGTCACCACCTGGATTCCTACCAGAAGTTTGAAAGCAGGATTTGATATTTAGTAGCACTTTTAAATCTCAATCCAGTACATTTTTTATTCCCTTTAGAACCTCTTTTGTCCTCTTAAATGCATTTAATGTAAGCTAAGAGACAAAAAAAAAAAGAAATGTTGTTTAATGAGTAAAAAAGAACAAGGGCCCCTCCCAGGTATTAACTCATTTAAAAAATCTTAAGCAATGTTACTTCATGCTTCCACCTTTAGACGGAGTCCCAAAGTACAATTACTGAAGCCTAGTAATGAGACCACCGAAGGTAAGCAGGCCATTATAAAAATTTAAGAGCTATTGAGCACGATGGGTTTTTACAGTCGGTCAGCTCAGAGTTATTTAGCACATGTTTTTTCCATCCTTGCAATGCATGGGGAAAATTCAGTGTCCAACATCTCTCAAAACCACATTTCCACCTGTGTGGCACAGTGGAATTAATAAGCATATAGAATAACCTCACAAATTTGTATCCCTCTCACTTGGAATTCATGATATTTCAGTTATGAATAGGTGGGCCTGGCCAGACAAAAAGGCTGGTAGGGGCAGAGGTCACTGCACAAAGCTAGGGTGAAATAAGGGCTGGCAGGGTCAAGAGGCGGAAGAAATTGGGCGGCAGAGCTCAGAAATTATTGTATATATATGTTTTAATGACCAAATGAGAATTGCATATATAAACTCACTAACTGTGTGCTGACATTTAATTTATCCTTTGGTATGTATTCATGAGGGTTTGGGAAATAAATTTAAATACTTAAGTGAAATTGCAGGAGGAATTTTAACCTGTTTGCTGATTAAGGCAAATAAATTTTCTTGCATTTTTCAGAAACACATTTACAAAAGCAATTGGCATAGTTATCTATTCACTACAGGATATCAACAACTCGAACCTTACAGTCTTCCTGACACAAGAATAATAAAGTACCAGTCTGCAAAACACAGTTCAACTCTGAGACTTCCAATAATTCTAATGACCTCCCTACAATGCCTGACCATTTGCATCTTCAAGCAACCCATTGCTGAGTCTGTGAGGTTTGGTTCCTCAGCAGACAGAAAGGAGACTGATCTAAACTCCAACCAAACTGTGGGCCTATCAAGGGGAGGCCATGCTCGCTGTGCTTATTTCTGTTGTTCACAGAACAATTGATAATATAAAACTGGACTTCCAAACCACACTAGACTAACCGTCCTGGGCTCAGTCTCCTCCATTTTATCCCGGGTGTCTGCTTCTTCCAGCTTCTTCCGACCTCCTCTAAGATAATGAACATTAGGCAGTCTTGTTACCTTTCAGGTCAGTTTCCGTTTGATGGTGTTAGAAATGATAAAAAGTGTAAATAGCCCTACAGAGACAAGCGAGCATGCTTCACTACCTCCGTAAGGATGCGAGAATATATTGTTCTCTCTAAGGAAAGTAAAACATTGACATGGTATCACAAATGCCTTCTTATAACAGGGCTATCAGCCAGGCAGAACAAAAGCGAAAGAAATTCAAACTCCATTTGACTCACTGAATCTTCTTCATTCTTCATACCTAAAAGAAGGTCATTACCTTAGGCTTCCAGGGCTGTCCCAGGACCTTTGCATGTTTCTCGGTCTCGTCTCTTCCAGCCACCTTCCAACTATTGATCGGACGGAAAACATAACCTGAACTGTACTTCTAAGAATAAATACTTTTATTTTAAGTATTCTCTTTTTAAGGATTTATAAATCACAATTACAAAAAAAGAAAATAAAAATCAGCCCAGGGATAGCACGTTAGTATATATATGTCTTTTTATACATTTTATATACATAGATACACATATATAATTTTATTTTTTTAAGATTTCTTTTATTAATTTTTAGACAGAGGGTAAGGGAGGGAGAAAGAGAGGTAAAGAAACATCAATGTGTGGTTGCCTCTTGTGCACCCCCAACTGGAGACCTGGCCTGCAACCCAGGCATATGCCCAGACTGGGAATCGAACCAGAGACCCTTTGGTTCATAGGCCAGAGCTCAGTCCGCTGAGCCACACCAGCCAGGGTAATTTTAAAATTTTTACTAAAATGGTAAGACTCTACCCATCCTGCTTTACAGTCTTCATTATCATTTTCTACTTAAAACACTTACGGTGGTTACATTTTCTGATCAATAAGTGAAGATTGACATTATCATGGTAAATGTACACTGTAATTAATTTAACCAATCATTGATCGATTTACATTTAGATATTTTCTAAATTTTCTCCATTATAGATAATGCTGTGATAAACATTTTTGTGTATACTAGAATAAAATTGCTTTCTTAAGAGAATACATAGTCTAAGGTTTTCCATACCTACTGTCAAACTGTACTCCACAATTTTCTGGATATCTGAGTTTACTGTCCCGAAGGTGAAGTAAGCACATTGCTACCATCCACCTCCCTTGACAACTCAACAAATTTCTGACTCTTTGCCATTCTGATTGCTGTTCAGTTTCTAGTACAGCAAGACAAGCAGTTTGGCCATTCACATTTCTTCCTTCATGATTTACCTATCTACTTCACACACTTTTTCCTAGCAATATGTTCTGCTTTTTCTGAATAATTTTCTTAACCTTGCCCTGAGGGCCTGAGACCCTGAACTGCTCAGAATTTGTTCCAAAGTTGTCTCTGCCTTCTGCCACAAATCATCTTAAACTAGCGATGCCTACTGTCATCTTTTTTACTGAATCAGTGCCCCTTTCTCCTAGCAAATGGCTTTTCTATATTTGTCTAGGTTTGGTCATCTTGAAGGAATCATGCTGTGTTTCTCTCTGGTTTGATTAAAAAGGTAGCAGGGTTACAAATTAGAATGTTATAGGTGATACAGTAAGGGGCCTTGCTAGAGCCTAAACCATATTTTTCTGCTGAGCCTCAGGCACAAGCTGGGATGAAATTTGGACACTTCAGAGAAAAATTTTCCTTGGAGCTGCCAGGACCTAGCCTACCCTCACCCATTCATTGCCCAGGTAGAATTATAGCAGAGATACAAAGAGAAGAGCTATTCTAACGTTTGATGTCTGACCTTCTACACAGATGTTAAAAATTCATAACAGAAACAAGAATGTGGAAAGCCCAAAATTTTTATGTTGTAGGAACTAGCCTTTCTGAGAGAAGAAAAAAGATTTTTGAGACTCAAAAGTGAAACTTTGAAGGTAGCAAAGCTTAAAGTTTATGCCCAACAAGCCTTGAGTTTTGATTCATGAGAGATGGGCTGCCTCCATCTTAAGGGTTATGAGGCTGGGAAGTGGGTGTGAGCTGGAAATATTGGGGGGTGGGTATTATTTAATTATCACAATGCCAAAAGCACCCTCATTAGGAAACTGCTCAAATTAATGAATTAGAAAAAAACATAAATGAAGATTTAGAAAGTGCATATAGACATCAGAGGAGAGCCACCCAGCCTAAGAAGAGGAAGCTCAACCTGGATAGAGCTCTATGCATTTAAGCTGAGTAGGCCAGACCTGAAAGTACCAACCAAAAGAAGGTAATGTGGCTTTAAATGACTGTTCAGTCTCTTGCCCAACACAAGGCCAGTCACCAGCGCCAAGAATCCACCAAGAGTGTGGAGCCCAGGGGTGCAGACTGTCAGCCTCTACTCTGTGAGATCCTTTGTCATCTTAGCTGTCCTCATTCCCATCTCTGAGCATCTCCTCCAATAGCTGCACAGCACCTAACAATCTCCCTGGCCCATTGAAATTGTACCAGGTGGACAAGGCCTATTCAATAGTCCATTATTGAATAGTTTTATAAACCTCCCAAAGTCAAGGGTGAGACTCCTGATGTTGAGCAAGGCAGGGGCTAGCATGAAAAGGTAAGCCCTAAGAATGTGATCTTTGAAGGGAGTGAACAAAAATCTCAGAGACTCTCTCCCTCTTCTCACAGCCCACCACCTCCTCCAGTCGGGACAGCTGTCACACACAGCCCCATTTCACCTGCCTGGCTTCAGCTGGCAGCAGTGTAGGAAAAACCTGCCAAGAGTCCACTTGCTGAGAGTCTGAAAAAAAAAAAAAAGACAAAAGAAGCTGGCATGTGGTCTGCTCAGTACCACCCTCTAAATTCCTGAGAGCAAGGACTCTCTATCTGCCTTCTCACCAGTGTAGCCTAAGTATTAGGTCCAATGGTGGACACCTAGAAGGTCTAGTCAGTGATTTTTGGCAAGAATAAATGGATGAGTGGGGTATAGCACAATGTATCTAACTTGGATTTATAAAAATTAGAAGGAGGTTTGGAGATGTGAGGCAAGAACATACAGCTGCGTGTGCTCTGAACTCTCAGGAAGAAATTTACAAAAAAGAGGACGTAGCCATGCTTTCCATTTCTGCTTTGACCACGTGTGACTCTGGCACATGGAGCGCTCTAGGGAGCACAGAGCTACTTAGGGGCTCTGAGGTAACAGCAGCACCCAGATAATGGTGGCCTCACAGGTGGGGACTGTACCCAGACTCACCTTAGGAAGCCCATCTAATTGGTACATCACTCAGAGGTGATTTGGAGATGCCTCATTAAACAGCAGGGTCTTAAGAAGACCTTTTATTGTATTTTATGACTTAGGTATTTACTGAGCACCTAGGTAGCTCCAGGCAGCTAATGTCAACCTCAGAACACTGGGGAGATTCTGGATGAACACTGAGAAGTAGAAAGAATGGAGTGAACAAAGATATGAAGGCAAGAAAAACAATAACAATTTTAAAGAGGTTCACAATTTACCACACAACTTTACATATATCATCTCATTTAGAAGGGAGTCAGTAGTGAGCAGATAAAAAGACAGGTCTACAGTCAGAACTGTGGAACTGACAAGTCCCATCCGGGGATATATTGGTAAAGGCAATGAGTAGAAAACAGGGAAGTGATATAGTCCCTCTCCCAACAGTCCTGTGGATGGAAGTAGGCAGCTAGACATTACTTAAAATTTCCATACAATGGTACTCCTCTTAGACCAGCTGGGCACAGGCTAGAAATCACTCACCTGCCTTGGACGACAAGTTTCCAGAACTGTTTCCTTCAGGTGCATGTATTCCACAACACAGAACATTTTTAAATAACAAACTTGGGCAAGGTTTTCAAACATAAAATTTTTCATGACAGTTGCAAACACTGAACTGGCTCAATGAATTCATTCTTCAGAGGACTCTGGGTGGTTGGAATTCCAGGTTGCTATTTGCAAAACCAAAAGTTAATTCTCCTCTTGTTTCTTATAGAGTTGCCACTGCCGTTGCCCATGGAGAAGAGACTGAATGCTGGATTCATAATTGAAAGAACTAAACATTTTGAAATCAATGGTAATCTGTGTTTTAACTCCCATTCCAAATTTCAGAAGGAGGCAAGGTCTGACACCTTTTCCCATCCAGAGGCAGATAACATGGAAAATAATGCCTGTTTCCCTTTTCCCTCTCAGTACATCTCCAAACCTATGCCCCAAACTCTTTGGCTAACACACTTCTTGAATTAATGTGTAGAGAGTTTCCCAAGATCAACACTGACATCTTTCATCAAAGCCTTAATTCAAAGCTAACTGGTATTTTTAAGGTAACAGAACCAGCTGTGCATACAACATGTTTGCCTGAGACACCTCTGCAAGGTCCAGGCTCCTTAATTTAATCATGCAGGCGCGAGCGAGTCCAGCGGCTCCCTGGAATCTCTGACCAGATAAAGGCCGACAGGCAGCACTATCCCTGGGAGTTTTGTATTCCACATTGAGTCCAGCTGTCTGGCCCCCTGGGAATTTCTTTCTCTGTAATTCCAAGTATTTCAACCAAGCGGCTCAGTCCCCAGCAATTTGACAGTTCAATTAATATTGTCATACCTAGATAAATGGGACTATAAAACATTCGTGTGTCATTACAATATGGTCTATTTTTAAGAGCCACCCAACCTAAGACAGGGTCTTGGAGGTCAGGGGAGCCTCTGGATTTACGAATTTGTGGTCAGAGAAAGGTCTCTCCTGCTCTCAGGTGCCCTTCCTTCTCGGTGTGTTCTAGCAGTTGATCAATTACTAGTGACATAGGTCAGAGAGGCCATTTATCTGTTTCATCTCCCCCTGATGAGATAACCTTCCAAATGCTTTGCAGCAACAGACTTTAACGAAACCTCTCTCCTCTGGTGACTGGGAAGTGAGGGTAGACAGATGGCCCCTTGCATCTATTATGGTTGCCCCACTTGTTTAAAAAGTGGCTCTTCTTCATCAAAACCAAAGTGAATAAAATCTGAGTATTGAGAAAGGATTCTCACATGTGACTGCGTGAGACTGAACAACTTGAGAGAACTGACCCTCCAGAGAGGCAGAAAACCTGAGCTGGGCAAGAAACAAGAGTTTCCAGCCTTTGGAGGCACCAAGTAGATTTTATCTGAGAGCCCTGCAAAAACTGAGATGAAGTATTTTTTAAATATAGTAAAACAGCCTCGTGTATTCACCACATTATTAGCCTCCAAAATGATTTGAGAAATGAAATTGACCCCCACTTAACTACAAGTCTTTAGTCTTGAAATGATCAAGTACCTCTACTGCTGTCTTTATCCCTCTGTCCAAGACACATTTTTAATGGGAGTCTACCTATTTGACTCTACAGGTTATTCCTCAAAAGTTATCGAGAATTTGCCTATTTGATCCTATTTTTGTAAGGTGAATTAGAAGTTTCAGGATACACCTTAGATTTAATTTGCGAGTCTAAGAACATAGAATGGACAATAAAAGTTTTCAAAGTGTACTTATTCTGTGACATTTCATGGGGTTCAACTCAATTCTGTGAAGGAATGGCAGGATGGGAGTTTCTTCGCCTTCACACCCCGCTTCTAGGACTGGGAGAAAAACCATCTCCTTTGGAGAAACTGGCCACAGAGTATAATAGAAGAGAGTCTTTGAAATGCAGGGAAAAGACCCAAGACACTTAACAAAATAAATTCCAAAGTTGTGTTCTCATAATACTTGGGAACGGCCACTTCTCTCCGTGACCTCCCCTCTCTATGCAGAACCTAAAGCACTCACAGCACCACCACCTCCATAAGCACCCAGCTCCACTGAGAGGAACAAACAGAAGCTAGGAGGGAAAGAAGAGGAAACCTTGGGAAATGCAGAAAGGATCATAAGCAAGAAGAGAGGCCTTGTAAGCCCCTCTGAGGGCACTCAGTATGGACTAGAATAATCTGGAAGGGAAGAGAACTGATTTTCCCCATCTTCTGAGCTGCAAGCATGGTTGATTGTCCAGTAGTAAGACTTTGATCCTCCAATGGTAAGACTCTGTAAGACTAAAAAATAATAAGTGAAGAACTGCACATTTCTGTCTTCCAGAAGTCAAGAGCCATGACTACCTAAGAGGTTCCCTCCTGCTGCAGGTTATCGAGAAGTCTCATTACACTAAGTAGGACCCATAGTCCACAGAATTACATGTCAAAAAATAAGAATAAAGTTCTTCATCAAGATAACTCCATAGCTTCATGATTTGGCATCTCTTCTCTACCAGATAATAAGTGAAAACAGAAAGAGATAAAACCTTAAGACAATACCTAAGCTCAAAATCTCTATAAAGATCTAAAGTCAGGGTTGAAGCTTTGGATCTACTGGGGTCTAGGGTCAGAAGCAGTGGTGGCCAGGACCGGTCTGGAGCAAGGCAGGGTCGTAAGAACTGGAGGTGCTCCATTTGCAGCTAGGTATGGAGCCAAGTTCGCTGAATGAAGCCATTGGGACTGATGTTTTCTTGATTACGGAAGGAGCTAGAAATTAAAGGGATACTGACCTAACATGGAGGGTATATCTTCTTAACAAGCTGTAAGCTGAGGGAGATGAGAACAAAGAGACAAAGTTTCAGGGCAAGGAACTAAGTTGATCATCAAAGCTCAATTCTAATGTCTGGTAGCCCAGAGAGTATGGCAAAAATGGAACAACAACAACAAAAAAAACCATCGGGGAAGAGAAAAACACAAACCAACGATGAAAGCGCCCACTTAAAATCAATCTTCAAAATACTAAAACACAAGAAATCTAATACTGAAAAAATTCACCAACAAACTTGAATATAAATTTACTCCAGATGAAATAAATTGTATGGAAATTTTTCAAAATAAACAAACAAACAAACTTAGGGTGGTCAGAGAGATAAATGAAAGAAAGATGCCATTAGAACTGAACAACAATTCATAAAACAAAACACAACAATAAAAAAGAATTGGTATACATGATTTTAAAAACTTATTTAAAACCTTAGAAATTAAAAATAGTCATTGAAGTTTTTAAAGACTCAGAAATGTGATGAACTCTAGACTGGAAAGAAAGAGATAATTAATAAAATGAAAAATAAGGCACATCACGCAGAATGAGAGGCATCCTTGCAGGTGAGTAACCTGGCCTGAGGAGTCAAAAACCAAACAGAGTGAGGCTCCATGGAGCAGCAGCCTGTACTATGTATGTAACATATCTATAGCCTGTATGTATGCATGTAATGTATATATGTGTGCGTACATATATTTCCTAGCTCTGTCCACCAAGAGAGCTTTAGGGCACGAGAACAGCTAGTGCCAGATCTTAGCTTCTTTTTCTTTAAGATTTTGTAAATTTTTTTTATTTACTTATTTTTAGAGAGGGGGAAGGGAGGGAGAAAAAGTGAGGGGCAGAAACATGGATATGCAAGAGAACCATAGATCGGTTCCCCTTGCACGCCCCCAACTGTGGACCTGGCCCGCAACCTAGGCATGTTCCCTGACAGGGAACTGAACCAGTGACTTCAGTTTGCAGAAAGATGCCCAAATCACTGAGCCATGGAGGTCAGGACCAAACCTTGACTTCGAAGTACTATTCTGCACTGCAAGATCGGGGCTCTTAAAAAAATAGATTATTCCAAGTCTGGGGTAGGGAAAGTGGAAAATGAGCCTAGAACATCTTGTCATAGCAGAAGACAAGGAAATGCTTCAAGAGTGATGAGGACATGTCAAAAGATAAGAAGCTAACTTGAACGGGGCCCCATTCATCCTGCTAATGTTAGGTAGAAGGTGACAGCAGCATCTCCTGCACATCAGTGGTCCAGCCCCACGTGGGAGAACAGAATGTCAGATGGCCCTCAGTGAGAAAGGACATGTTTGACCTGAAGGGCTTTACTAAAGTTTTTGTCAGCCCTCTGAAGTGCCCAGTGACGAACAGCAACACTGTGAAAAACAAGTGATTGCGGCCCACCCCTCCTGCTGTCTTCCTGAGAACAACTGCGTATGAAAGTTTCAGATGCCACATTAACTTTCATTCTGATCTCTGTGATCAGGCCCGCTCTGAAATGGCCTGCTTTTTAGGAGGTCTATGAGTAATGTTTTCATTTCACAGAATCGGAGAAATTAGGAATGGAAAAGATTTATTAAGTCATCTTGTACTTGCCCCCTGCCAGACAGACATTGTTCCCCAAGGCCTGTAGGCTCCGACCCCGCGCAGGTGCACCCGCGATGGAGCTGCCGTCCCTGCCTTGGACACCGACTCCACATCCTGACAGCTCTTCACACAAAAATATTCTTCCCCTGGGATCCAACCCCACTAGTCCTTTCGTAAAGTTTTCTTGTTTCATCCCATTTGGTAGTTATAGCTTGTTTACCAACCCCCTATAAAAGGGAAAATGGCCTTCGATTCTATAACCCTTCAAGCATGCCGAACCTAAAATGCTGAGTGAAAATTAAGTTTTAGTTTAACTCTCGGGATATTTCTAACATTTGCCCAATCCCAATCGTAAAAATAAACAAAAATGGGAAGAAAAATAGTGAGTTACAGGGATCCTAGGATATGTAGAATTTTGTGTGATTCGGAAAACATTCATTTCACAAGACAGTGGTAGAGCTTCCATCAGATTACCGAAAAGTGACCCCAAAATTTTAAGCTCCACCACTGAGAATAAGGTTGCAGAGAAGAAACTGAATAAGTTCTTGAGTTGGTAACAGATCGGGTGCATGTTTCTTGAATGTGCTTCCAACTAACTCTGTGGCTTGAACAACTCTCTTAACTACCCCGGGCTTCATTTCTCCTTGGAAAAGGAAGTCAGGGAGGAAAAGATGGCAAGGGAGAAAGGGGAAGTTGAATTAGATTATTTCTAAAGTCCCTTTCAATTCATAGAATCCTGTTTCATGCTGAACATCACCAATTTTTTTTATTTCTAATTCTGAAAGCTTCACCTGTGGGCAGAGAGCCTCCAGTTCATTCCAACTCCTGCCCTCTCCCAGATGAGGATCTTCGACTCGGACTTGCTATGCGCAAGGAGCATCAGTAGAGAAATAAGCACGAGCTCCTGCCCCAGCCACATCCAACACCACAGCAGCACAGCTTATGAATCAAGTTCCCTGGGTCACTGTGCAGTCTTACTGTTCCTGGTCTTCTGAATTTCTCCAGAATGGAAGCCCCAGTCATTTACATGAAGATTGCTATTAGCCCATGAAAGGGCTATTCAGTTTTTCTTGTTTCATCATTTATTCCACCAGTATTTACTGAGCAGCTACTATATTTCAGGCACTAAGCTAAATCGTGGAACACTGCTGTAAATAAGACCCGTCCCCATCCCCAAGAAGCTAAGGATTCTAACAGCACAAAAAGTCCTCTCCAGGGAGCTATGCATGGTCCCAGGGGAGCTTCGGGCTTGGGTGAACTGAGAGGAAAGAGAATGGGTTGGGGTTGCATTGAAATAAGGAGGAACAGAGACTCGGAGAGTATCACACAACTAACTTTCCAGGGAAGGGTGATTCTGGCACCCTTCCAGAAGGGAGAATGAAAACTTAGCCCAAGTTGCATTTTGCCCCTGAGCTTGATCAGGAAAGATCCTAAGGTTTTGTGTTTTTGAGTTTTACTCCCACTAGAAACAAACTCACTACCATACTACATTAGCACATGAATACTGCTCTCTCAAGGAGCAGTATTCCATCCAATTTTGAGCCCGCTGACTTCATTAGACCACACCTAGTAACACTAATCCTGGTGTTATGTTTCCTGCAAGGGAAGAGCAGACAGTCTCTGTCTCTGTTCCCAAACGGCTAATATTTCTTGCCTGTGTTCTTTTCCTTTCAAGTTAGCATCTTGTTCTGGTGGGGAAAAAAAACATTTCTCTTACTTAAGACAAAAGCCTGCCAAATATAAAGCATTCTGTCATGATAATACCAGAATATACAGAATTCTATACTTAAATTGTTTACCATTTCTTTTCAGTGGCAATACTTGCCTGGACCAAAATTGAAAGTCTGCAAAATAGAAGTTGACTCACAGTAGGGAATGAAGTGGTCACTGGACCGACAGTGCCAGCAATCCAGAACTGGGACTCGATGCCACCGTCTCCCTCAGAACGCTAGGAAGATATTCCCCTCCACCAGGGACTCAGGGAAGGCACTCCACCTCATTGAAGAAGGACATGCGCAGACCACACTGTCACAGCCACCACCTTCTGCCCAACCCCTACCATGGTTGGATGGGATGTAGTGGGAATGTCCTATGTGAAAGCTGGAATGGAAGAAATGTCATCATAAAGTAACAAGAATAAAGCAAATTGTACTCATGGACTATAAATGCATTAAGTAACATCGATTTATCACTTGAGGTGAAGAGAGAGACCCCAAAGGGCTCAAATAACAAATATGGTCACTAAATTGACTTATAAATGGAGAGGGTCCCATTGGCTGAAGGACCCTTTGTTTCTGTCCTGTTTGAAGTGAAATGCTAAGGCAGGCTGAGCTGCGTGGTGCAAAAGAGAGGTCAGGAGTCTGGAGTTCTTGAAATAAAGAGGAGGTGGGATGTGGAGGAGGCCAAGGCTGCTGGGGTTTGTGAAGGGAAGGAGCAGAGAGTGGGGAGAAGGAAGAGAGAGGCTATATAGCATACAGGACAGAAAAATGCCGAGCGAGGGCTTTAAAGTTGCTTTGAGATGAGACATGTCTGTGCCCCACCTCCCAGTTTTCCTCTGTGAATTCTATTAAAAGTTGACAGAGCTGATGTTTCTGTGCAGGCAGATTATTTGGGGTTCAAAGTGAAACAAAGTGGAGTAGTGAGTAGTCCAGGCCCAGGACTGGAGGAAAGGCCGCATGGCTTGCCCAGCTCCATCTCCCTCCCACTGCCCGCTGCCCCTGTGAGGAAAGCTCCAGGAAAAAGTCCTGTGCAGAGGCTCACCCATGCTCAGCAGGGTCTACTCTCTGCAATTCAATGCTGCGAAGTGTCTGTCACCACACCCTTCCTGCTGGAGGTGACTGATCAAGCCCCACCCAGGAATAGCCACACTCAATGGCAGGGTCTATGGCTCATGGAGTCAGCAATGACATTTACCTCCTGAAGGGGACAATGTGCTCCTTGTGGTTACCAGGGCCAACGTCATGGGTGGGTAGCCTGTGCAACTCGACAGGGCCCCACACTTAAAAGGGCCCATCCTTGGTTTAATGCTCTACTACTTCAATGATTTTAGAGCCAGTTCACCCGCATTTTCATTTTTCACTGGGCCCTGCAAATTATGTAGCCAGTCCTGGTAATAACTACCACTCTGCCAGAAAAGCACTGACCAAGAAATCAAATTAGACCCTGTAAACAAGAGGGTCAGAGCAAGGTCAACAATTAGCGGTAAGGGTCTCTGATGTTGTTAATAGGACCCCTGACCTTGGGGTCAAGATGTGGGTTCAAGACCAGGCTCTGCCATTTTCAGCTGTGTTTTCTTGGATAAATGTCACAATGTCCCTGAGCCTCGGTTACTTATTCACTGGTTCCCTTGAG
>PVKM010010997.1:0-33966 GCA_004027735.1 Carollia perspicillata
TAAAGATTTAGTGCATTTTATCACAATGTTTTTGTCTCAGTTGTGTACCATCATTTATGTATAAACCCCCTTTGTTTTGTTTCTACAGAATGCTGAAGTTTCTGTTTTTGAAGTTAATATACGCTTTGTTGGCGGACTACTCTCAGCCTACTATCTGTCTGGAGAAGAGGTAATAAAAAGTGGCTTATAGGTGTACTTACAAAGTATCCTAAAGTTACATTTTTAGGGTAAAACATGCTTTCATGGTATATATTTAGGGTTATCTACTGAATTTTCATATTTTGACAGGCTTCTAGCATACACTGAATTTCATAAAATATGTACTAATTAAATGGGCACAGTGGCAGTGTTTGGCAGAACATGTTGTCAGGAAATGGTAAACAATGCCTTTGGAAAAGCCTGGCTCCATTATGTTAGGGAGAATGTAGTTACAACTACAAATTATGCCCATGGACAAAATGAAGAGGTCTAGTGTAGTAGCAGGCTTCCTTTAAAAATTATTTTAACATTAGTATAATGTTAGAGTAATAAAAAACTTTTTTAAATGAAGAAAGCTTGGCAAGCAAGACACAAAAATTACAGTATTTAAGCAATTGAAGGGCTTTAGTGAGATACTCAGCCTTCCAGCGAGGAGTCTTGTCTGCCAGTATCCTGTGCAGAGGGCTTTGGAGCTCTTCCTGGGCAAGGCTTAATTCATCATCTGCAGTTTGGAGCGAAGCAGGAATTGTTAATTTTGCTGCATTCCGTTTAGAAACAGATTTTTATATCATTCTCATAAAGAGCACACATTTTCTTAAAGGGTTTTGACAACTTTAGGAGTAACCTAAGTGACCACTAAGAGTTGTACATGGGCCACACCTGGAATGTTGACGATGTTAAGAGCTGGAGTCACGGAAAACCAGTCATGTATTTCAGCTGCATGTGAACCAGATTTGTGTTAGCCTCAGCATTCTAGCTAGAGGAAGAGTGGATCTCACCGAGGGTAGCATTTCATGAATATCTATGCTCCTTCAAACGGGTTAAGCGGAGCAATAAATGTTTAACAAGAAAAGCTGCTTTAACATTGTCCTGTCTCAGGTACCTTCTTAGCCATAATAAAACAGCCCGCATAATCTTAACATTTTCTCTCTCATTAGATTTTATTCTACCACAGAGTGTTTCAGTTGTATAGATGGCTTCTGCATTCCCTTTATCTGTCCTGTTCATGTCTTAAAGTCAGTTCCTCATTTCAGACTTTGTCACCTTCTCAGCCAGGGTAAAGAGAAGGCACCCTCTGATACATGATACTTCTCTTTTTCCAGGCCCAAATAATTTCGTTTGTTCAGTTTGGTGTAGGGTGTTTAAGTATTAAACCAGAGAATCCATACTTTTAAAAAGCAGTACTTAAATTTGCTGATGTTATTTTAGTTAATGAATTTCTGCTTTAGAATACTTGTCTTTGAGTATCCAATGCCTAGGTGTTATTGTTTTCCACATGGCAGATTCAGGATGACCTCTGTTTTAACTTTCTTCATCATTTTATGTGGAAGTGAGACAATGTGGGGAAAATAAAAACTGTATGCATCCTTCTATATCTGGGCTCAAATAGGTTCATCAAGAGCACAAAGAGAAACAAACACATGTAATTCTTCTAAATATGCATCATGTTCAATTAGGATACTTTTCACATAACAATGTTTTAAGTTTGTACACATATATTTGTTTATGTATGCTTATTACTGACACATAAGTATTTACATACTTATATAAGTATAATACCCACAGATACTATAGTTTGCCTGTAGACAAAATCACTTGTCTATGATGTTGGAAGGGTACTTTTTAAATTCTATACAGTATTTAGCTAACCTTAGTAAATGAAGGATGAAAAAGAATACTTCCATTGAAAACTATTATTTGTTTTGTGTATTTGCCTTGTTCTTATTGTTGCATTCACCGACACAAGAAACAAACGTCCAGGAACTTTCAGGATTCAAAAGTGATGTTTTATTGGCCAAAGCTTTACCCGCGCAGGGGCAAAGTCTCCGAACGTGTCCGGAGACACAGTGCTCCTAAGAGCTGCAAATGAGAGTGGCGCCTTGACGCTCACAGCTAGGTTCTTTTATAGAAGCGAGCAAGCAAGCACTTTTACAGAAGCAGATGTGGCAGTTAGCCATTGGCTGGGGAACTCATGCTAGGCTCGTGCTCTCGTTGGTAATTGGTCGGAGAAGCTCGTGCTCAGCCTGTGCTCAAGGGCTGGGGCAGGGGAAAAACTTTTCACTTGGGCAACTGTCCAGATGGCTATCTGCTAGGTCAGCTCTATTTACCCTGCCTTTCTTAACTTCCTGGAACACAAGCCTAGGGTGGTTATGCTGTTATGGCTTTTCTAATCTTATCTTCTTAACACTAACTCCTTATGCTCATGCAGCTTTCTTTGTCTTAACACTAACTTTGTTCTCTACACTTATCCCTGTGGAAACATTGTTTTTTATTATATTTAGATTTCCTATACCTCAGTTTTATTATAAAAAGTAATATAAGGTATTTTCTTTTATATATCCTTTTAATTTTTGTAGCATACATTTTAATTATAGTTCATAATAATCATCTTCTTAATATAGTTTTTGCCTAACTATTCCCTAAACATTGAGCAGTTGGGTTGTTTTCAGTATTTTGAATCACATAGCTACAGTCAGTCAATAAATATTTATTTTCTAAAGTGGGACTGCGGGTGAAAAGTGACCAGTTCTAGGCTGTTTCAGCATCACTTCCTGCTTCTTCCTCCCCCTTCCCTCATCACGGACAATTGCTTCCCACCGACCACTGCACTCAGGGGCATTAGCTGTCAAGAATGTAACTAGAAAAAATTATTTTACTCCAAGCTTATGCTTGAGGTATGTCTCTATGAAAAGGAAAAAAATCGAGCATTCATTTAATAAAAAGAACATCAACATAACCCAATTATGAATAAGTTGGTTTCAGATTGTTGGTAAAGTTCTATACCACACACTTTTATGAAGATCAAGGTATTTACTATGATAATCTAAGAAAATCTATCTTCCTAAATTATCTCATAGAGGAGCTACTAAATTACCATAATTTAACATTCTAATTTCATCACTGAGGCTCAGGAGGATTTTGAGAACATCTTATAAATCATCATCAGAAGTGTATAGTCTCCCATTGATATAACCTCAAAAATTTTTAATTTATATTCCAAAAATCGAAGAGGAAGTACCACTGATTTGTGTTACATGCTTCAGGAAAATTATAATCAGAAACACTGAACAACAATCAGGAATGCCCATGGAACTCTTAAGTCTATAAAAAGAACAATGGAAACATTAAATACCTATAGTAAACTTTGATTTCTAGGACATAATCAGAAACTTCAAACACCCTAGCTCAGTAAAAATATCTTGTAATGCCGCCATTGGAGGGGGGTGGGAAGTCGAGCCACAAGATTTTTAAAGTCTATATAAGAAATGCAAACAACCACAAGCACTACAAACAGGACAGAGATAAGATGAATACTAAATAGGAATGATCAGTATTAAAGATAAATAAAAGAAATAGCATTGCTCTATTATGAGCTCAAGGGAATTTAAAGTCCTCATTGGAGACAGTAAATAGCAGCATCTGGAATATCTTTATCCAAAATATGTTCTACAGATCACCGGTTTCTTTAGATATGACAGGATAAATCTGTCCGTATACATACTAAAAATAAGTCAGAAAAAGCTACATCCTGTGTTCTTTCTTAGACATTCACAATGCACAGAGAACCGAGTGAATTAAATTGTATCAGATGTCTCTGTGTTCTCCATGCTTACTTAGCTATAATCCCCCTCCTTTTTTTATGTAACATCATCTAACAATGAGTTATAAATATTGTTTCCCAAAACAAATTTTGGAAAACACCATTGTGAGTAGAATAACAGTAACCAAAGCAAAAAAAATGATATTGAAAACTGGATCATGTAAAATAAGACATTGCAAGAGAAGATAATACATGTAGAAATAGCATGTATGAATATCCCACATGTTATTGTTTTAGAGCAGAAACCAATGGCTATAGTGCACAGAAAGTGAATTCAACAGGACACAGTGATGCCACAGAATCGGAGAGAAGGCTGAAGAACAGGTCAGAACTGACACTCTCAAGTTGCCACAGAGGATCTCTCTGGCTTGACAATCTCTCTGAGACATCCTAGAATTAATAAACATGCACTAGTTTTTATATCCTTGTCAAAAAACAAAGTCCCAGAAGAAAGAGGTCACTTGGCAGTTATGGTTACATGTGGTCCCTTGGGAACCTCGGGGAATGAAAGAAAGGACATGATGGATGCAGTCTTCCAGAGGCTTTGAATTCAGTAGGCTGTGAAGGCCAAGGATAAGGAAGTATGCATACCTCCTGAACAGCAAAGTGATGCCCTGTTGGAAAGGTGGGGAAAATAAATGTTTAGGAGCCAAAAACTAGAACAAAAGAAAAAAAGATGTAAGTCTACTGTGGAAAAATAAGGTTGTCAGCAAAAATAGAGAAACTTACGGAAATCAGTAACTTAATGAAATGCTTCAAAAAACTTGCCTGAAGTTTTTGAAAAACTACTTTATTCTGCTAATTTAAAGGGAACATTTAGATCTAACAAGATATTTAGCCCTCAAAGGAAATATTTTGAGTAGCATGTTTTAAGTATGTGAACTAAAACAAAAGGCCAACTCCTGGACACTAAAAAGAGTGAAGAACTGGCTTTCAACAAGAAAAGGTTGTGAGAACATCTGATATAGGACTGGGGAAACACACATAATAGGTTCTTACATTAGGTCAGTTTACTCTGCCAAGATAGCCTTCATTTGGAAGGCAGCAAAAGGATTTTTTCCCCGAGTTTGCTGGAAGAAGTCTGTTCCACACACCAGCACCAAAGACTACTGAAGGGGTTACTGGGAAAGAGAAGTAGCTGATGCCACTGAGTTTCAGAGTATCAAGGGGAAAGCATGTAAGGAGAGGGTGGGATTGTGGAATGGGAAAGACAGAAAGGAGATTGAGTTTGGTTCTGGAAAGATCTATTGTTTTCTTGTAATAGGATTTAGAGTCGGGGTGTTTAGGGGCCTGGACATGGATGTGGTAGAGTTTTTGTAGTGATGATCATGAAAGTGTTTATAAATCCCTTAGAAAATTAGGATGCATTGATGGGGATGCATTTTAAACTCAGTGTTTGAAATAGTCCACCTCAGAGAAAAAGTCGCCTCCCAGACCATCCTTCTCCTGCCAGTTTCTACAAAGAAATTAAAGTGACTTCCAGAAAGTGCATAATATACACAGAATTGTGAAAAAGAGAATAAATTCAGAGAATACTAAAGTCACTGGAAAAATCAGCAAACAGCTGGTGTACAGCAGCTAGACTTTTGGCCCATACTTGTCTTCAGGTTTCCTCACAACCAAAGGAAAGAAGGGGGAGAGAACTAATAGAAATTTGGTTTTACTATTTTGGGAACACTAAAATTTGATAACATAAAATAACTCACATATGGTATTACCTGTATACATACTAAATTTTCACAAAACGTAGAACTTTCTGGAGTAAACTAGAAAAATCCAACAATTTTAGTGTATCCACTAGAAATACATTAGTACCCCTTCCCCAAATCCTACCTAAAATTGTAAAAAGTGGCCTGAGAGAGTTATCCTGCAGTCTCAGATGTATGGAAGGGAGTTTAATTATGATCTCTAATAAAGATTTGAATATAGAAAGCAAAGATATCAACAGAGGGCATAACTGGAAAAAAAGTGACAAATTTTTTAAATGATGACAAAGATCAAAAGACAATGTAGTAAATCTTTACAATGAGGAAGCAATTGCCCTGATCGAATAGCTCAGTGGGTTGGGCGTCCATCATTCCACAGAGCAAACGGTCATCAGTTCAGTTTTCAGTTAGGACACGTGCTTGGGCTGCTGACCAGGTCCTGGTTGGGGGTTTGCAAGCAATGGATGTTTCTCTCAAACATCAATGTTTTTCTCCTTTACTTTCTCCCTCCCTTTCCCTCCTTCTAGTAAATAAATAAAATCTTTAAAAAAAAATAACAGATTTGAGCAATTTAAATAAAAGGAAGGTTTGAAATAATGCCACAACAAAATAGAAAAAGTCAGGTAATTAAATTCTTGACCAATATTTATTATATGCTATAGATAATAAGAGTTTTTTGATAAAATATATATACAATGTCACCAGTCAAAATATAACATTGGCAATATTTAAAATGGTGAAATAATCACATTGAAAATTTTAAAATAATCTCTTGAATAAAAACTAGATCATGGAATGAATATATAGAAGTGGAAAAAAGTAGGTTTATAGTTGTTTGTATGGAAAAAGATATGCAGGTTATGATTATTACAGTAGATTTATTAACTGTGTTTCAATCCTTAGTTTTGAGTTGTACAAATTCTAATGGGGCAAAGGGGGTGAGGAAGTAGGAAGACTCACAACTGTGAACCTACTTGTGTTCACCTCTGGATAATATTAAAATAGACTACCTAACAAACAACTAAAGTATAAGCATCACCTTAAATTTTGTGGAGAGCAGCCAAAGTTGTACTTAGAGGAATACACAGCTCTAAACACCTGCATCATGAAAAAATTACTATATGATTAAGTCTATATTTTATTAATTAGAAAAAAGAATCAAGAAGAGAGGAAAATAACAAAAATAAGGACATAAATAGATTGTACAATGAGAAAATAGCTGGACTTAGTACAAAGCTTTTTCTTCTTCCCCTCATTAACATTCTTACTGAGAATAATTTTCTGGAAAAGAACTCAATAACAGGAAGAACTATATTATTCATCTGTTAAGCCAGCGATTTTCAACCAGTGCTACAGCACTCTGGTGTGCCACAAAAATCGTTAAAACGTGCAACACCTGACTATCTCTTTTCCCTTAGATTTTCACATGAAAAGTGACGACAGCCAACACAACAATAGCTGCCTAGTGTGAATGAATCAAAATTATACCTAATTTTTTTGGTCAGATCAACAAAATCATATTTTTTGTTGGGCAGCCGAATTTTGGTGATTGGTTTCTATGTGCCATGAGATGAAAAAGGCTGAAAATCACTGTATTAAGCAGTGGAGGCATCTGACGAGGGCAAGTCTGGGTGGCCCTCTCAGCAGGAAGACTCTCACAATTGTGTGTTTGCATTGCAACCACTGGAGCAAAGAGGTGTGCTGGAATGGTGGGAGTCAGACTGGGCAGTGACACGGATAAAGCAGTGACGGATGTGTCCACACACATAGTCACAACCCAGGAGAAGTCCTGTATCTCTTCAGTAGATGTCGGTTGCATTCCCGCCATGTGCTGGACACTGTCCTGTGCCTTGAGATATAACTGAGAATAAAATCCCCTCAACTTCTGCCCTGTGGAGCTTATCTTTTAGTGATGGAATGTAACTCATAAACCCACACTGAGAAACTTGAACAGACCTGTAAGGAAAAAACATGTTGTGATTTTAGTTAGTTTTACTTTTGGTATGGCAGGACAGTAAGCAGGCAGAAAGCAGACTTTAAGATGTCCATCCGAACCGACCTTTATATTTTCAGCATCTTACCTCTCCAGTCAGCTCTCCACTTTAACACTAAATAAAAACGAAATCGTGTCACACAGCCCTTCTCTAAACCTCCACCGGTCTTGATGGCCTTACAAGGTGATTTTTTCATTTGGCCTTAAAAGCCTTTATAAATCTGACCACAGCTTACTGTTTCTGGTTTCCTTCATGGCTCTCTTTACACACCTTCCTCTCTAACCACAGTGGGCTTTTCCCTGCCCCCCAAAAATACCCTAAGCACATCGGTGTGCTTTGTATATGCTCAGTCCCTCTGCCCACAGGTGGCTTTCCCCCTGTTCCTTCCACCTCCACCGCACCTAGACACAGCCCCTCTGGGAAGCCCTCCTGACTACACCGCTCAAGCCAGCTCTCGCTACTGCTCCTTGGGGGACTCAGGCACTTCCCTGTGGTTTCTGCATATGCTGCTAATCAATACACTTCCTTGTTTATGGGTCTGTGAGTCTTCCTACTTCCTCACCCCCTTTTCCCCAATAGAATTTGTACAGCTCAAAATTAAGGGTTAAGTTTCTTCTGTTTTTATATCCCTTTGTTTAGCACTGTATGCATAGCCCTAGAAAAATAGTGTTTGTTGACTAACCCTCAACAAAGGTTAGGTTTCCTGTGAACTCCAACAGGAAATTTTTCTAATAATTTTAGAAGTAAAATCTGTACATTGGTAACAAAGAAGTAACTGGCCCTGAAGGTTTGAGGTAGATTATTGGGAAGGAGAGAATGTAATAAATTGACTGAAAATATGCCCAGTCTCTAACCTGCGGTATAAGCCCCTGCAACTCTGGCCCGCTCCTCCCCTTAGCCCCCTCCCCCTAGCCCCACAGAACATCGTCCTTTCTATTGGTTCTCTACATGCTGGTTCTCTAAAGAGAAAGAGTTATGAAAACCAGTGAGCTAGAGGCTATATCTAAATTACAATCATTAGTTAATACTGTAGGTCATTTATTGTAGACCTTTTAAATAGAATTAGCCATTAGTTAGAACATTTCCTGAAATTTTAAACCTAAGAAGAAATTAGAAAAGCTAAATGTGAAAGGGATTCAATAGCATATGTTTGCTTTAATTGGAGGAAACTATCCAGCTGAAATTTTCTTAACTATTTATTGACATATTTATGCTAATTTCTTAGGAAGGAACAATTTAACCATATTTGTTCAGTGTTATTGATTGTTTCCTTATGTTATTATGTACTAATGTGTTTATCTTTATAGTTTCTTAAAGGTTTTGATCCTTATACAGACTTTATTAATTTACTGTTTTGCATTCATTATTCAACTTCTATGAAAGAAAAGAATATGATATAATGAATAGCTAATATTTTCATTTAAAAGGTTTCATTTAGTAAAGCATGATATCAGAGAATGGTAATTTTGCTTATACTTATAATTAAATTACCATGGTTAATGAGTTACAACTGTCTATATTGAATATCTGATTATTATTGAAAGTTTAAACTGTACTTTAAAAAGATCTAGAGCATACAGAATTGATTCTAAAACAATATACACTGAAGTCAAGTGAAATTATTTACACTTATTGTCCCAGAGTGAATTACAGAAACCCTACCTACTCCTAAACTCAGTTTTGCTATATGTGTCTCTCCATGTTATTAATCTTTATTCTGTAATTTAATTATTTTCAAAAGCACATTTTATCAGCCATAGGAACTTTATCTCAACAATTCTTGACAGCTTTTCTACAGCTTGCCATTAATTCCAGCTCCAAATTTATTCACACTAATGTATAAATGGCAGAAGCTGGTCCAACTCCACACCTAATTGATGGACATGGTAGACCAAACAGGAGTGGTTGGTGCCTAAAGGAAAGAGAAAGTCAAAAAATAACTTCTTTCTTAAATATTTGTAACTTGTTTAGTGTAGCATAGTATCTTACCCTTAGTAAGCTGACTACAAATCACATCCATAAAAATAAACCTAGGTTATGATAAAGTAGCAACCCCGAAATCTCAGTCTTTGAAGACAATAGCCCACTGCACAAGCCCACTGTATGGTTTACTCACAACTCTTTCTCATCACCCTCCCTCCAGACCCCAGACTGATGGAGCAGTTGCCATCTGGTCATTTTTCCAAGGTGGGACTTAGGAAGTTAGGGGAAAGGAAGTGGCAAAAGAGAACCTAGGGAATCACACATTGGCTTTTAATACATCTATCAGAAAGGTCACATCTGAGTGGCCAGACCAAGTCACATGGCTATTGTAACTTAAAGGGTTGTCGTCAGCACCATATGCCCAAGAGCAAAATTTAGTGAATAGTATTAATGACTGCCACAGAGTGGCCACTTAAACTACAGATGGCCTTCTCAACTGCCAGCAGTAGCAAAACACAGGAATTTGTGAGAACAGAGGAACTTCCAAGGTCCCCAACTGGAATCAGGTGGCAACAGCTAGGAAAAAGCTTCCAGCCTTTGCAACCAAGGAAGTAAGTAGAGTCTCCTGCCTTCAGATAGGAATACACATCCTCACTAACTTTTCTCTACAAAGTTCTGCTTCTCTGAGAAATATCTTCTACTCTAAGCTTCTACCCTTACCTACCAAATGTCAAACAGTAAAAAGTTGATGAACAGGACATAAACTACCCTATAAAAAAGGAATGCCTGCTACACTACTGCAGTGGCCTGGTGTTGGGGTCAATCCTTGCTCTTTGGCAGTGCCCTCCTATGTTGACCAGACATTAAGGACCTGGTACTCTTCCTTTAACCACTTTCTCCTTTTGACTTGTGTTCCCAAAGCCAGTCACTTCTCATTTTACAAAAGCCTAATGAAAGAAATGAGGTAATATGTTTGTATTTAGATTAACATTGAATCATTTCATAATTCACAATATCTGTTAAAACCTATACTTCAAATCATTTCTGTTGCCTGAATCATACTGCTGCGGATTTAGAGTACCAGATTTGTGTGTGTGTTTTAAACAGAAGTTGTATTTTTCCAGGAATATTCCTATGTATTTTTTCTTTCATATTGTGGTATCCTTGAGAAGGGCAGCATGAGGTAGGTATACCAAATAATTTAAAATTTCATAGGGCTATTAGAAAATTTCTCAGAATTGTGATAATTTACCATCTGGTAAGTTCATTTATTTAGTGAATGAGCAGATGCTTATTGAATACCTGCTTTGAGGCATTGCACTTGGTGCTGCAGAAATAATGAACAAATATTTATTAGATTTCACAACAACCCTATAAAGTAGGTTGTACTTTATAACCCTGTAAAGTAGGTATTGTTTTTATCCTCCTTTTATAGAGGAAGAAACAGCACAAAGAGTTAAGCCAAGAACATGCACAGTGGTGGACCTGGGCTTCAAACTTGGGCTTTCTGGCTCAAGCTGTCAAGTAGCAGCTAGACACTGGGGATCATAAGATAGATACAGGCCGTAGTCCTGAACTCAGGAGTCCTCAACAGTTAAGTGATAATTGAAGGAAATGAAGTGGCCTAGAGCATATAGACTGAGAAAAGAGTATTTAACATTTGACTATTCATGAGAATAAAGAGCTAGAAAGAGAGACTAGAAGTGGTGGTCCCAAAATAGGAAGAAAATCAGTAGAATGATTATCATAGAAGCCAAGGGAAAATAGTATTTTGAAAAATGAGGAAGTACTCACTGTGTCAAAGGCTGCTGTGGGGCAAGTTGTTTAAGAACTGAAAAGTGGCCTTGTAATATAGCAACATGGAGGTCACAGATGGCTTTACGGAGAGTACTTGTGGTAGAGTCACAGCACTGAATCCAAGTTGTGCTTGATCAAAGAGGAGAAGGTCTTTAAGAAGCAGGGGGAGGGTGGGATTCAGAAGTCAGATGGCATTGGGAGAGATCCTTTCTCATGCTGTATGAAAGAGTGGAGGTAAAGATGGGCATACAAGTCAGTAACTTCATAGATTTGGTTGCAAAAATATTATACGATTATTGTTTCGTGGCCCCTGTTAACTGTATAAAGAAGCAAAAGACAAGACTATCTGGTCAGATTTGGGGAGAGAACAAACATTTAAGGTGACAGTGCATAATTTAAAATTGCAATTCTAGAGACGGTTGACTAGAGAAACATGGTAAGGTTTCTGGACAGTGTCTAGGTTGAGGACATCAGTCCCTTCAGATGTATGATGTTTCTTTCTCTAGCAGGGCTCAGCAGTTCGGATAGAAGCATACTGAAGATATTAATACTTGGTTGATTTTAGTTGGGTTTTGCCAGCCAGGTGTGACAAAGAGAAGCATGGATTTTAAGGTACTAGGAAAAATTCTATTGAAATTATAGACCATGAATCCAAAGTGAGTATAAGACAGTATGAAAAAAAGCAGGTGAGTGATGGCTAGAGAGAAAAAGCACTAGTCAAATTGCCTAGCTGAAATGGAATAGGAGCAGGAGCAGTAATTTAGAGATGACAAGTAGTTAAGTCTATATAGTGGGATGTATGAATAAGACATTTTAGAAATGGAGCATGTTTGAGTGATTTAATAATTCAGGATAGCATCACAAGACTGAGTGGTTAAGGGGGGATTTTGCCTTCATCTATTGATATGGCTATGAAACACATTTTAATTGAGAAAATATAATGTAAAATTGGTCTTTAAAAAAATACTAAGCAAAGAAAGTCCTTTAAGTATTAAAGTAAGTATTTTTTTTAAAAAACCTAAGTAGGTCTTTAGGTTTTAAAAAAATACTAAGTCCTTTGAAGATTTCAGTAAACTTAATTTTTAAGTTGCTGAGATATAAACATTGTTATATAATATTGTCAATCTGTATAAAAATGCATATTGAACAAAGGTTACTTCCTAAAAAAGAGAAAAATATATTTATGCTGTATGAAATTTAAATATAAGATTGTTGGACAAGGATTCACAACTCTACAGCTTTAAGAAATTAGTTCAGATAATTAGAGATGACATTGAAAGTGTAAACAAAATGCATATTAGGTAATTACTTGAATTTAAGCAACTAATATACCTATGCAGAGCTGTTTGTTTTAAATTATAACTAGGTTATGTTTATGTACAATAAAGGTACTAAATTTGAGCATAATGATATGAATTTGTTTTAGATTTCCTTTAAAAATTAAATCTTACCTAGTGTAGCTCATTTGATTTATACAAATTTGCTTGGTTAAAATTTTTGTGGTTTAGGAATTAGGTACTATCTTAGCCCATTTGGGCTGCTGTAATAAAATACCATAGACTGGATAAATTATACACAACAGACATTTATTTCTCAGTGTTCTGGAGTCTGAAAAGTCCAAGACCAGGGTGCCAGAAGATTCAGTGTCTGGCGAGAGCCCGCTTTCTGGTCCACAGTTGGCCATCTTCTCACTGTGTCCTCACATGACGGAAGGGCCGAGGGAGCTCTCTGGGGTCTATTTTTAAGGGCGCTACTCCTTTTCATGAGGGCTCCACCTCATGACCTAATCACCTCCCAGTGCCCCACCCCCAGATATCATCACATTGAAAATTATGAATTAACACAGGAATTTGGGGGGAGGGGAGCACAAACATTCAGTGGGTAGCCGGTGCCTCGTAAAGTAAGTCCTTTAACGATTTTATTTACAAGCTTTCTTGTTACCCTTTTATGATGTAGATTAATACTACATGTATTTTTTAAAGCTTTTTCCTCTGAAACATTTCAAAAAATATATCATTGACAAATTTTAAGGTTAACCATTCTAGTAACTAAACTCATTTGTGCTCCATTATGAAGTGTTTCTCCAAGCAAGATCTGCTAATATGTCTCAATATGTCACCATTAATTCTGCATTAGAAAGCAAAGAGTTCATTTTATCATTTAGCTGAAAATGCTTCTGTATTGATGATAACGTGAACCCAAGCCTTGAGGATGATGTTTGTTTTTAACTTCATAACTGATCTTTATTTTAATTTGAAGTATCCAATTCCTCAGAAGCAATATAAATAGCGATTAATTCTAGGGGCTTCATAAATGAGGGAACTCAATACCTTTAATGATATAGGCATAGAACACAAGGATTTTTTCAACTTTTTACTCTAAGCACTTATGTTGTTTTCCATTTCTGTCCTTAGGAGGTTAGGGTTAGATCAGATAAGTGGAAGAAAGTGTCATCTTTGTGTTATAAGTCCTTTTTGTTTAACATATTTACTTGTTTAATCTTGTTTTAACAGACTTTTTAAGTTCTTGGTATAAATAATAGCAACAACTGCTCTAATTTATAAGTTACTACTGACTGCTGATTCAGTTCTTACATATAACTTGGTATTATAATTATTAAATTATTAAATAGGCTTTTTACTGTAGTCTTCTCTCACAAACTCCCTCTTCTCAGGTAGAAAGTACACTTACTATTTAATTTAGGCTTAATTGTTAACTCAAATACCTACAGCATTTGTGTGTTTCTGCTATTTTATCTTTATGACTATTTAATGTAATCTACTGTTTTATGACTATGTAATCTACTGCTTTATGACTATGCTGACTATGTTGGGTTGACAAAATTTACCTACTTTTTTCCATATGATGACTCTAGTAGCACTTAGTTGTCTTCAACTTCATTCGAAATAATTTTGTTAGATTGTATTGTGACAGCTGTCATGTAAAGATGTATTTTAAAAGAAAAGTTCTCAAAATTGGTGAGTTTTTGTGCAGCCATTTTAATATTGAAGATGGAAGAAAATATACAACATTTTTGGCATATTATGCATTATTATTTCAAGAAAAGTAAAAATGCTCCCTGGCTGGTGTAGCTCCGTGGATTGAGCACCAAGCCTGTGAACCGAAGGGTTGCCAGTTGGATTCCCAGTCACAGCACGTGCCTTGGTTGAGGGCTGGGTCCCCAGTGGGGGCACATGAGAGGCAACCACACATTGATGTTTCTCTCCCTCTCTTTCTCTCTTACTTCCCCTCTAAAAATAAATAAATAAAATCTTTTTTTAAAATGTAACTGAAACAGAAAAAAAGATTTGTGCAGTGTTTAGAGAAGGTTCTGTGCCTGATTGACTGTGTCAAGAGTGGTTTGCAAAGTTTCTTGGTACTGTCGACATTGGCCAAATAATTCGTGGCTGTGGGGCTGTCTTATGCATTGGAAGATGTTTAACAGCACCCCTAGCCTATACAAATCAATAAAGTTATGATGAAAAAAAAGTGCCTTTTATTTTACAGAAAAAAATAAACAGACTTTTTGCCAGCCCAATACTAACCCATGGTTGAATTTTGAAGAATTAGTTATAGTGGATCTTAAAGCTCTGTCATCAATATTAACATTATCTAGTTGCTTAGGATTTTATGCATTTATTCAGCAAATATTTTGTGCCATCTGTGATTATTTCAAGCATCTATTATGTGCCAGACTGTGTTCTTGATTCTGAAGGATTTAGCAGTGAATTAGACAAAGTCCCCCCTCTTATAAAATGTGCATGTTAATGAGGTAAAATGTGAGGTTCACATGGTAATTTCAGAGAGAGGTTAAGTGCTGTGAAGAAAATACAGTACACTCGTGTGATAAAGAGTGGTTGAGGAAAAGGTAGGGAGATGGGGAGGACTACTTTACACCGAATGGCAGCCAGGATCTGAATGACACCATTAAAGATATGGAGAAAATCACATTCTAAACATAGCAACCTGAGAGTTCTAAGTAGATCTCTGTCTTTCCTCTGGGATGAGGAAGAGAAGGAGAAGCAGGAGGGCAGCAGTGGTGATAGTAATGGTGGTAATCAGACCATTTTCCCGAGGGTTGGTTGTGTGTCAGGTGTACAGTGTCGATACTGGGGGCGTTGCATGACCTCCCTGTTGCAGACACACTGAAGCTCTGTGCAGCCGATTCCTGAGTCACACAGGAAGCAACCGAACTGGGGTTAGACCCTGCTCAGCCTGCCACGCAGTCCTGCCCACGTGTTACTCCCAAAACGAAAGTTGTACTGGGGTTAGGACCACAGTCTTTCTTTTTCACTTGATCATTAGTTTGCCATCTAAACCTCACATAGTGAAAAAGCGACAGTCTTCTATAACCCATGAAATCTGCCACTTCTGAGTAACAAAAACTATTTAAGGTACAAAAACTAAACTAATATCTTCATAACACTTGTGAGTTTATAACAGATCTTTTGTTCAAGTTGTGTTTGAAATTATTTATCTATTACATTTATGTCCTTTTTTCAAAATAGATACAAAGTTGTCCTTGAATTTTTTCAAATAATTCTTTAAGTTGTAAGGATTCTCATTTTTCTTCAGTTTGTTATCCTCCATCCCCTCACATTCTTCATCAGTGGAATAACATGCTTTTCATTTTCCAGTGAATATAGGTGGCAAAAACCTTGTGACATACATGAAAATCTATGTAATTTTATCACTAATTCCTTTCTTTTTTGAATTAGTGTTGGGTACAGATCAAAATGCTGGTAAAATCATATCTGTATTTTGGTGCAACACTTCATTGATTAAGGTATACATTGAACTTCTTTGTAAGTAAGGCATATTGAAGACAATGGTAATTGAATACACTGCGAGATATAGATATTCACAATTTAGAAAAAAGAATTGCATTTTCAATTTTGAATCACGTATTCTAATAAAGAAATATGAAGGAAAATGATATTACCCTGTTACTTCAAATAAAACTAAAATTGTTTGGCTATATTAGCAGACATAAATTGTCAAGGTATACCAATACAATTGGAATGCTTTTATGTAATTAGAGAATTCCAAAAAGGATTTAGAAATAACTCGTAAATCTACCATATGTTGACAGCACTTTAATAAATTTCTCCTTACTGTGAACAAAAATTTGGAATCCAGTTGCCTATCTGCTTTTTATATTTTATTTATTTAGACAAAGAGAGGAAGGAAAGCTCAGATATATTGTCATATATCATAACAGTAACAGTAAAAATGATTTAAATATTTACTTATCATAGTCTTTAACATTTGCAGTGAACAAACAATTTATAGTGTGTTTTCTTTCAATCATATTAACTGCTGTCAAAAGACCAGATTCAAAACCAGGTCCCCGAAGGTTAAACTAAGATTAGATCTAGTGACCCAGCATCCTCCCATGAGTTTTTCCTAGGGGTCCGTCCCCTTGTGGGATTTAAAGATGCCACCTCAGGTAATGGAGTTGAATTAGTCCTCAGGTAAAGGGGCAGTTCCCATACGTTCAAGTACTGCCAAACTCATTTCACCTCCGTCTGGTATTGCACGTCCCTCCCGTTTTACTTACCCATTCAGTGCTTTCCCCCCAAGTCCAGACAGAGGCAGAATAATCGTTTACTCTCTTCATAAACACTCAGAGAGAAACGCCAACACTTCGACCCCCCTCTTTCCCCTTTTTTTGCTATCAAATTAGCAAAGACTAAAAACCATGTTAATACCCAGTTTGGTGAGAGTAGGGCAAAAATTTATTCAGACATTGCTCTGCATAGCTATTAGGTTCTACATATATAAAAGATTCTTAATAAAGGCATCTTTAGCTCCAGTTATTCTATACTAGGAATCTGTTCAAAGGAAATAATCCAAAATGTAATCTTATTATGCCTAAAGAAGTTAATGGATATGTTTTATAGACTCGGTACATAAAGGAGACATCTCAAATATCCAGTAATTAGAGAATGGTGGTAGAGCAGATCATGGGGTGATCACATAATGGCATACTGGGCCACCACTGGAATTCATGCTTATGCATTTATATGATGGCATGGACAAGTACCCACGTCATCAGTAAAGCAAGATACAAAACTTTGTTTATAATATAATTTTAGCTATGGAAAACAGAATAGTTACATAGGAAACTATTCCTAAATATAAATTTTATTTGCCTCTGGTTGATATATAATCTTTCCCCCTGCCTTTTTGTGTTTCTATACTTACCAGATTTTTCATAGTGAACTAGTAATAATCTTATGATCAGAAAAATGTCAAAGGAAAATTGGAGTACACATAGAAAAAAGTTATTATCAAGCTCTTGCCTTCAGCCTTATTCGAGATTCAGATTTGAATTTTTTTAATTTTTCTTACAAGGATATAGCCTCCTTCTAATATCTGTTTCATAAAGAAAATGACCTTTACTCAGAAATAATTGAATTTCCTTCTTCATAGTCGGTTTATAGACTGGCATTTCAGATGGTGGTTTCTTTACAGCAACATCTATTAGATGTTCATGTTTTCCTCAGTTTACATGGAAATGGAGTTGAAACAAAGCTTAAGTAAACAGACTGCTCCAAAATCCTTGTGGTCTCCCATCCAGCTACTTAGTGTTTGCATTACCAAGAGCAGTTTTAAAAGATGAAGGAAAATTATACTAACAATATTTTTTTTGTTAAACACAAATCAATCTAAATGTGGTACAAATTAGTATATATTGTAGATTATTTCATATTTTAAAATATATGTGCATTGGAAATTTCTTTACATTTTCTATTATCAACCATTTAAAAGGCAAAAGAGTAGGATTATTTGTGATAAGTTGTAGAGACTCATTAAAAATGATTATGTTTATTACTAACATAGAAGGAAATCTGGGAATACTGAGGCACTTGGCACAATCTGTGACTGTCTTTCTCTACAGGATTTAATTAAAAGAAGGTATTAGGGAAGACATAGCAGAGACCCTTTTTTCTCTTGTTACAGCAGTAACTATCTGTTAAGAAACTTCAAAAGCAATGCATGCTTGCTTGAGGAAGAAGAAAATAAGAGAAAAGCTGTTCAGGAATGAGCCAGGCAAAAAGAAATGCTGAGGGCTGAAGGAGGTGACTGTGTAAAGGAAAGCATACAGTCTACCAGACACTCTTGAGCCTTCTCAAATCAAAATACAGATTCACTGTATGGTGGAAACCCAAGGTAATTAGAAACTGTACTATTTTACTTTATTTTTTTAAATCCAAAGCAAATTTTACTGTATGACTATATGATAGGAATTGATAGAGCTTGGTTATTGGTACACAAGTATTAGAAATTTCTATATTATTTAAATATAATCTTAAAAAAGGTTTGGAGGAACCTATAAATGTGATAAAAAGCTGACAATGTCTTCTGTCATTTTACTCTCTCCTCACCCTAAAAAAAACTCTGCCTCTCTGAGATCCTATAATCAGAGTAGACTTTTGTATAATGATCTGAGGCTCTTCCTACTTAAAATTGTATTTCTAAGGGAAATTGTCCAATTTTGAGTGAATAAGTAAACCATTTGTAAATATGGGGCTACTTGAACTGTTCATTGCATTAGATATATCACCCTAATGAACTTAACTTTTATGGCCCTGATGGTGTGGCTTGGTTGGGCATCATCCCAGAGGGGAAAAAGTCACCAGTTCAATTCCCAGAGAGGACACAAGCCTAGAATGTGGGTTCAGTCCCTGGTTGGGGCATGTACGAGAGGCAGCTGATCACTGTTTCTCTCCCTCTCCCTTCTTTCCTCTCTTTCTAAGAATAAGTAAGTAATATGTATGTATATTTTTTTAAAAGTAACTCTTATGGAATACAAAGACCATTACTCTTAGGATCTGGAATCCCCACTTCTCAGACGCTGGTCTGTTGTTGACTCACTGTACTACTTTGAGCAAGTCATTTTATCACTTTCAGATTTTTTTCGTTAATTGAAAATAATGAGATATGAAATAAATGTCTTCTAAACATCCCTCTAAATCAAGTGTTCTCAAACTGTGATACACTGATTCGCAAGTTCACAGAATGGTATAAATTGGAGGAAGAGTGTGGCAAGAGTAGTTTTCTTCCCATAACTCACAACTTACTAACTCATTTTGGGGCATAAACACAATGACACCTTCTGGTAAAATGTGGAGTTATGCCTCACGCTATACAATACTTAAGTAGTCCAGATACATAAATGCCTGAGAATGAAAAAAATAGGAAAGTTGGACAACTTTATCCCCTAGAAAACCATGGAAGAGAGATGCTCAGAAGTAGAGGAGCTCTGCAAAGATAGCTAAACTGCTGAGGACGCAGAAACAGCTGGGAACCAGCACTGATTCTTTACTTGTGGAATAGCCACAGTCTTGGCTCTTTCCGTACTGAAAACTTGAGTGAGGACTTTTATCCATTATAAACCATTGCCCATTTCAATAACAAACTCAAGGGTAATTCTGACAGCTGTAGCAAGAGTGAGAAACAAGGATCATACATTGAGCAAAACTGACTTCAGTGTAAAGGACACAAAAGCAAACTAATTAGCATGTAAGAACTTAGGGAACGTTGATTCCTGGAGACTTTCCTGATGATTCTACCAGAGAACAAGCTTTAGACAACCAAAAGGCCACACGTTGAATGATTCAGTCTTAATCTTAAGAAAACTGTATTATGCATGTCTTCTTCACATTATTCATATAAGCCTGATTTTACAAATGGTTGTCAATTACATTATTCCAAATGTATAGTATTGGCATATCTCTAACTGCTGAAAAATAATTGTTTTATTTTTTTATAGCTTGTATGACTAGTCCGGTGCTAAAACAGGAAGGATTATTTTACCTGTGAACTACCACAAATAGATACAGGAGCTACTTTACATATAAATGTCCCTTTCAAACTAAATGCTATTGTGTGCTGATTTGCAAGAGAGTCTGTATAAAGGGAGAAAAGACTTATAAATGCTGCATTGTGAACCAATAATTAGATTCTCAATGTGGTATAAAGTACTCATAGGAGGTTCGTTCTTGGCCTCATAATTTTGACCATATCTTTCCATTCTAATGCTATTAAGTGACTTAGAGACATGACTTAACAGTAAAATGAGCTCCTAAAACACAGTGGTAAGCACATAAGACTGAAATTACACAGTCATGACTGCCATTCACTTCGGAATTGGCTGTCCCATTCACTCTTAAATATCAGGCAAAAGCAAGTGGAGAGTTGGCTGTTAAACTGCGAATTCAGCGTCACATGGCTCAATACCCCTTGTACTGTTTGCTAAACTTAAAGATTATTAAAGATTTTTGATTGATTCACTGAAGAAAGAGTATAATGCCTGTAGTATACCTATTTTTGATTGAAGTGCTGTTTTTAATCAATTTATTTCCCATTCTTATTGAATAACCTGTCTCCGTCTTCTGAGATGTTTAGTGCTTCTCAAACTTCATAGCATACCAGAATCCCCAGGAAAGCTTATCCAAAAAATTATGGTACCCACCCTCAGATTTCTTATTCTGTAATTCTGGGTGGGAGCCTGATAAGTTACATTCCTTACAAGTTCCCAGCTGAGGCTGGGGGTGGAAGAACCACACTTTGAGGACCGCTGACCTAGTATCATGCAATTAGCAGGATTCCTTTCTTCAAAAAATTAACTAAGAAAATAGACATCCAGAATTGGTTATCACCATTGTCTAGGAAACCATACCCTAATGTACTAAAACAAGAACTGAGGGAAACATTTCCTCTATTGGGAATCATGATAAACTTCTTCCCTAAAAATCTAACAAGCGTTGTATTAGATGCAGTGTAAGCTATTTGGTGTTTCGTTTACATTAAGGAAAACTCTGGTTAAATAAAGCAAATACAAGAGCCCTCTCATATAATCCCTGAAGAATTTGTGACACAAATTTCTATTATTAATATATAATGAAGATTTTTAAAGAATCTTTTGAAATCTTATTTCCTCAAAGTCCAAGATTCACGTTGGACTATACCAGAATTTTTATGTTTTTATTTTTGTATCACAACCACTTAAAAAAACAGCAGCTTTTTCTCATGGTTCTCCGTCATTTGTCCTCAAGAGTACTGCCTTGGAGTGAGTAAAATTAGGGGCAAAGTAATAATACTCCACTCTCACTCTGTTTTGTTAACAGGTGAAATTTTCAGCCCTCGTCTTAAGTTTTCATCCAGGACATGCTTTTGGTTTAGTGTTAGAAGAACTTGTCTCCGTTTTTTGCACTTTGTTTCTGAGAGTCTGCTTCCTGCCCCTTCGACTGGACTGTAGACTCTAGCTAGACACTTACGTTTTCACTTCCCTTTTATCTTTGACTGCCATGTTTTTCCCACTGTGCTTTGCCTCAGAACTTCGAGTCTTAATTTTTTTCAGCTTTACTGAGATATAATTGATTTATAAAATGTACAATTGATGTGATTTTGTTATAGGGCAAAATGGGATTCAGCCACCTACTGCCATACACAAGCATAACAAATAATTGGTGGGGAAGGAAAAAGGTTTTTATTAACAGGGTGCCCAATTTGGGGGAGATGGAGACTCCTCTGCTCCAAGCCATTCTCTTCTGCAAAACACAGAAATCCCTTTGTTCCCAAAAAGACTGAAATCCTAATCCATGCCCAAAAACCAACTCTCCTCCATTCTTACCTGCCTCCCTGTGGCCCAAGGATGCTACATGGATGGGTCTCCATCCCTCCAGTTCCAGGCTCTCTCTGTCCTCTCTGGTGCATGCACTTGTGAGGCGAGCATCTCCCTTGCCTCGCTGCAGCATTCTCCTTCTCCAGGTGCCGGAGTGCACTGCCAAATCACTGCAGGTGGTAATGCTAGGGATTCAGTCCGCTGAGCTCCAGCATCGAAGGCTGCTCACACCCCTGGGGTGGACAAACTTCCTCAGCCACAGTCTGTGTGCCACTCTCAGGGTGAGAGAATGGGAGCAGCCCGGGATTCATGGAGTGTGGCATGGGGCTGCAGTGTCCTGCCTGAGCCCACTGCTGGCAAGGTGCTGGCAAGGTGTGTGTGCCCTGTGAGCCTGCTTCTGACCATGCGAGCAGGGCAACGCTAGAACTTAATTTTGTGGCCCTGATGGTGTGGCTCAGTTGGGCATCATCCCGCAGAGGAAAATGTCACCAGTTCAATTCCCATTGAGGACACAAGCCTGGGATGTGGGTTCAGTCCCTGGTTGGGGCATATATGAGAGGCAACTGATCAATGTTTCTCTCCCTCTCCCTCCCTTCCCCTCTCTCTAAGAATAAATAAATAAAATATATAAAATGCTTCTGTGTTGGTGATAACATTAACCCAAGCATTGAAGGTGATGTTTGTTTTTAACTTCATAACTGATCTTCATTTTAATTTGAAGTATCCAATTCCTCAGAAGCAGTACAAATAGTGATTAATTCTAGGGGCTTCATAAATGAGGGAACTCAATACCTTTAATGGTGTAGGCATTATCAAAAAAATAGGATAGGCATTATACCTTTGTGGTTCTTCCCCCTGAGAGCGGGACCCAGTGTCCCGTGGACCCACCACTGGTGAGGCACGCATCCTGCTCACGCAACTCAGCCTCTGTGAGTTGGCTCCTGACTGCAAGCAAGGGAAATGCAAAAAAGGGAAGGCCTCCATTTTAAACTTCCCCCCCAAAATCCCACATGCTGTGGGAATGTTCAAATTCTCAGCCAGTTCAGGCCAACATCCAAGTTGAGCGTCAGCCCACACTGTGTCTATGCCTGTCCTCCCGCCACTATAATCTGGAAGGGGAGTGCAGCCTCTCATGCCAGATCCAGTTTCCCTTGCCCCCCAGCGATCTAGCCAGCACCACCTCCCCATTACAGTTTGATACATGTATATATTGCAAAATGATTAATAATCACAGTAGCATTAGTTAACAGCTCCATCTCCTCATATAATTACTATTTCTTTTTTGTGGTAAGAACATTGAAGATCCACTCGCTTACCAGCTTTCAAGTACATAATACAGTATTGTTAACTTTAATCACCACTCTGTGCATTAGATCACTGGAACCTAGTCATGTTATAACTGGAAGTCCTGTACTCTGACCCGCATCCCATTTCCCCCACCTCCACCCCTGGCAACCAGCATTCTGCTGTTTCTACGAGCCTAGCTCTTCTAGATTCCAGATGTGTGATATCATACAGTATTTGTCTTTCTCTTTTCATGAGTTTTACTCTTTTTAAAGCCCACAGTGCTGCTATCCCAGTCTTCTCTTAGTGCTAGTTGTTTGGAACGGATCTAGTAGGTCAGCTTCTTAGCCACTACCAGTGACTCCCATCTGAATGATGAGATGTGGACCATTCACAGAAGAAAAGATGTACATCTGATGTACATAGCTCATACTGTGGGAAGTCTGCTTTGTCTGGAGCTAAATTGCAATCTTCAAAAACACCTAAATGATAACTTTCTCTACAGTTGCATACCATTGTCTTTCTATATGTCTCTGACACTATTCCTGGTTTTACATGGTTAGGCTTCATGACGGCAAGGATTTGCCTGAGTACCTTGCGCGGTACTCACAGCAACACTAGATCCATCTTCATTTTCTTTTAGGAGGAGATATGGAAGTTATTACCTCATCCTTCCCTGTGCATCATAAAATACTACTCTGTGGACATTTCTCTGCCGTTAAACTTCAAAAGAAAGTGTTACTATGAGTCATTCACCACAGCCGTCTTGTTTACTTATGTATTCCAAGTGCCTTGTGCAACTTGGCATGTAGTACATAGGCACTCAATAAATATTTATTGAAAACTGAATTGACATTTTTAAAAGGTCAGAATTATAGAAGAGGTTTCTTTTAAAAGTTTATAATTTAGAAAGTTTAAACTATTTTGAAGTATGTATGTATGTGTGTGTGTATAATAGCTTTAAAAGCATTTTCAGGGCGGTCAAACTCATTTTTGCCGGGGGGGGCCACATCAACCTTGCAGTTGCCTTCAAAGGGCCAAATGTGATTTTAGGACTGCATAAATGTAACTACTCCTTAACTAGGGGCAAGGAGCTTGGCGCTGCCACCAGGTAGAAACAAGGCGCCGGGCCAGATAAAACAGGGTGGAGGGTGGAATTCGGCCCACAGGCCTTGAGTTTGCCACCTATGATTTTAGATAATTCAAGAGTGGCCACAATAGATGAGATAAGTTATATATTTTGTTAGTTATTACTTATTTGTATTTTAAAGAGAAATGCCTCTCAAATTATTTCAGTTTGATATTTTCAAAACTCTTGAAAATAAAAAATATTCAGTTATGTGACATTTTGATATTCTAATGGTGATTGTTATTAATATAAGGCATTGTTTCATTGGACTATTTATCATACTATAAGAATGTAATTGACATATTAAAAACAGATATAGTGTTGTCATGAAATATTTTAAAACTTCTTAATTTAAATGAAAAAATATTTAAGGTCTTTCAGTCAAGTTAACATGATCCGGGGGTTGACAAACTACAGACATGCCCACTTGCTTACATTTTGTCTATGGCTGCTTTGACCCTACAGCTACAGTTAGTGAATGAGTGAGTGAGCTACTGAATGCCCTCTGACCAGAAACCCCACTTTCAAACATTTAACCTGAAGAAACAGTCGTGTGTATAAGTATGTGCAGGGATGTTCATTCTACTGCTGTTTGTAATATCAAGATAATGGAAACCTAAGAGTCAAATAATAAGGAACTGGCTAAATTGTGGTACGTCCATACCCTGGCAAACTGTATAGCAGTTTTGCAAAGATGTTAAAGAAACATATCCACTGATATAAACCATGGGTCATCAAACTAAAGCACTCTGACCAAATTCCGCCTGAGACCTGTTTTTGTACTGCCAGAGCTAAGAATGTTTCTGCAATTTAAAGGATTATAAGGGAAAAAAATTAACAACATGAGATACAAAGAGTATGTAGTTGTCGAAGTCCAAAATACTATCTGACCCTTTACAGAAAATATTTGCTGACCTCTGACATAAAGTGTTGTATTTAATGTAGATTAACTTGCTGCGATAGATTTAAAACATTATAACAATGTACTTGGAATGATACCATTTTTTCTAACAAAAATGCAATCCATATCATTAGAAGGAGAGACAAAATGTTAACAATTGTTGTATTGGGTGTATAGGATTAATGATGTTCTATAATTTTTGTTTATTTGACATTATGATTTTTCAATAATGAGAATACATTCATTATGTAATGAGAAAAATTAAATTTTTAATTTGGATGTGGAGAATAAGAATAGGGAAAAGAGAAAACTTCTCTGAGTTCTAAGGTGCAGAGGAGTACAAGATCTGTCCAGAAGGTATCCAGCCACATAATATGAAAAATAGAGACATTTTTGGAAGAAGATACAAGATAGATTGTACATGGGACAATGACACCTCAGTCCCCTTCAAACCAGGCACCTTGGGACCTCACACAGTTCTCCCAATTGCCATCAGCTGCCCCATCATATTTTCTTGAATCTCATCAACAGTCTGAAATCTCTTCCCTTTCAAAAGTGAATTTAGTTTTGGGAAAAGCTAGAAGTTGCAGGGTGTCAAATCTGGTCTGTAGGGGGGGTTGGGTCACCTGAGCGATTTGATGTTTTGCCAAAATACTCTGCATAACACATGGTACATGAGTGGGTACGTTGTCGTAATGAAGCTGCCAATCACCAGTTGCCCATAGTTGTGGCCTTCTGAATCATCTGAATAGTTTCCATGGATGAATGTTCCAGCTTAACGCAAAATTTGATGCAGATACATTGCTCTGCTCTCTCAGTCTTTTTGAATGTGACAGCCCCACAGTACACATGCTCACTCAATGGTTTCTAACCACCCCCACTGACTAATACAGAGAAGTCGTCAGTGTTTACGCATGCACATTACAATCCACTCTCCTTGGCTGCCAGGTTACATCGATGCGCAAACCATTCTCATTGTGTAACAATGGCTGGACTTTTTCCAGACAGACCTCATATTTCACTTTGTAGTTGAAGAAAGTAATGCTGAGAGGTTAATCAACTTGCCAAGGTGGGTACAAACATGAGAACAATTGCACTGCTCCCACATATTCTGTCCAGTAGCATCACCATTTAGTAATTTAAAGTGTTCGTCCATCAGCTCACATATAAAATTTTGAACTCTGTGTCCAAAGGTACTTTAGCAGTATCAGTGTATAATACGTAAAAAAGGACGGTCATGCAGAAGCCAAAGCCACCAGCTTAATGGGATTCAGTGCACAAGCAGACAGGTTTCCATTTACCTAGATAGAATAAAGAAAGAAGATTACATTTCGCATTTTTTTCAAAAAATCAATCAAAACCTATGTAGACATGGGTATTTAGTTTACTTTGTATATCTGCAAGCTGTTACTGCTAAATAATATACTAATTTATTGCCTTTTCATACCTATAGAGTTAATAGTTCAAATTTAGTCATCTTACACAAAAAGGGCACATTTCCTGAAGTTCGTTCCCTTCCCAAAAGATAGATGTAGGAGAGACTTTTGACTTATTCTCAGACCCTGTTTACAAAATTACTCAGCAACTTAGGCAAGCAAATACACTTCTACAGATAGTAATCTTCATTATAATGAACTGGTAGCTAATCACAAAAAGAACAATAGGACCATAGAATGCAGACATGAAAGCTCAGCAGTTTGGGGACCATTTAGTATATGGACAAAAATTCTAACATCTTTCCATTATTCCCAAGGGAACCACTCTCTTATAGCAAAGAACAACGATGATGATAACTATTGTTATAGCTTTCTAAAAAGCACTTGTGCATTTAATCACATTTAATCACTGTGTGATTTGGGGAATGATTCCCTACTCATCTATTTAGAAACTGAGGTATAGAGGGGGTTAAGTGAATGAATGTGCAAGATAATACGGCCCAGACAGCTCCTGACTGGCCCTGGATCTCCCAGCCCCAGCTCAGAATCAGCGTGTGATGCTAATGCCGAGTCACTAAGACAAGATCCTGTACATTTCACTAAATCAAAAGAAGGGACAAACATGTTTTTAAAATCAATACAAAGAAAAGGGTTAAACTATAAATATTTTGATGCTCTTTCACAGTGAGATTCGGTATCTAGAAACATTTACTAGCATAAAATACCTCCTAACTCAAAAATGCCAGGGAGTCACAATATACTTGCACAGATGAGACTGTCTTCTTCCTCTTATCTTTCTTTTGATCAAAGGTTTCCAAGCCTGGAGTTTGCATATTTCAAATGATTTGTGATGTTTGCCTGCAAACGGAATAACAAACAGAACAGTCCCTAGTCTGTCTAACCTATGATGTCACATATGAACAACCTCTGTGTGGCAGGGTCCACAAATCACAGCTAGATAGGGTGCATGCTTTCATGATCCCCGTCTCTTTAGCAGGCATTATGGTTTATTTAAAGATGTTTTCTTTTTGGTGAAAATTTATGTTCAGAAACTATTTGGCTTACTTACCTAATATTATATGTTATCTTTCTTAACACATCGTGCTGGTAACTTGTCCATTTTTTAAATGTAAATTGAAATAAAACGTGCAGCTTAACAACCCATCTTTAAGTACCAGGTAACACTTTGGACCGTTATGCTGTTATTTACTGTTCTTGGGCTGGTGCTTGAGGAGTCAAAACATCTAAAATAATTGTCCTTAGGTGTCGTTAGAAGAGGAACGTATAACTCTCTAATACTGTATTCTTTTTCTCAGCTTCCCCCTCTTCACCATTTACCTCTACGACAAACTATTCTTGAGAAGACACTTTTTAATTTTTTAATGTATTTTATTGATTATGCTATTACAGTTGTCCCTTTTTCTCTCCCTTTTATTCTCCTCTGCCCCGTATCCCTACTCCCACCATCATTTCCACCCCCACTTAGTTCATGTCCATGGGTTGTACACATAAGTTCTTTGGCTTCTCCATTTCCCATACTATTCTTAACCGAGAAGATACTATTTTAAAGGACCCTAATTATTTCCCAAGATATTTCCTTTATCAGACGGTCAGTATAAGGTTTCTTAGTGTTGTAATTTATGTATCTTTGTCCCTTATCTCTCAGAAAATTACCATAACCAGTGAGAAGTGAAGTGATCCATCTTCATGGTGGCAGAACTAGTGAGTAGCAGGCCCCGAACTAGGACTCGGGCCACCTGATTCCCTCTTCAGTGTGTCTTGTTACCACGTCACCTTGACTCTGGCGTACTCTCAGGGAAAATGCAGGCCAGGTTCCAGGAGCAAGTAGCACCAGTTGCTGCCCATGTGGATACTGGTGATGCCTCCTTGAATGGCCTAAAAATATCCCCAGTATTTCTCCCCATTTTTCATCTCGCTATTTTAACATTATAACATTTTCCCAACTCAGGAACTAGGGAATGAAATCAGAGCACTCAGAAAAAAAAATCAGTATCAGTATTCATTTATTTATCAACATTTACTCATTTTGACTAGGGGACAGTATAAAGGCAAACCTTTTTAAAAAGTTAACTTGCTGTTAATTTTTTGTAAGAATAAATGTCTTTTAAAAAGCTAGCTAAGTCTAAAATGCCTATTCAGCAGTGCATTCTTCATCTAGATTTTTTTAATTATAAGAAGTTTTTTCTTGCTCTTAAATTTTGTGCTTTCATAATTAGAAACTCAAGGCTAAGGTACAATTATATTGATTCTTCTTGGTTATGACTCAAGGTTACTGGCAGGTTAGCATGCTTATCCTCTGTGTTTTGACTAAACAAGTTGGAGAGCTGTTAGTGCTTCAATTTTTCAGGAGTGTGAAGAACACTCTCTTCATCTAATTGCCTGAAGGCTAAAAACTGAATTGTGTTCAATCACAGGAAAAAACAAAACAAAACAATTGACAAAAGTGTTCATCTAATTAAAACTTACAAACTTAAAAAGAATGAAGTTCATAATGCAATTTGACCGATACAACCAATAATTATTTTAATTTTTAAAATTTCATGTTTTGTTTTTAATCAGTTAGAGAGAAGATGCAAAGATTAGAAACAGGCAGTGAAAGAAAGATGTGTGTGCACACCCTTACGAGGGACTGGCAGGGGACTGTCCCCCTGGATCAAAAGAAGCACAGACATTTGAAAAGGCGTGACTCCGGCATTCACTGGGCTGTGGTTGTGAGCAACCACCGCCCCCTGACAGCATTTAGCTAGAAGAGGGCCTCTCTCTGAACCTCAGTTTCCCCATCTATCTACTGAGATTATGGAAACACTTGACCTTTTTCATCCCTTCCAGCTGTAAATTTCTGCTGGATTAACTATTTTTATATGTCTTTATTAGAATATTTAAACCATTAGAGGTTCCAGTCTAAACTGAAAAGCCAGAGTAGCTCAGTATTTATTAGTCGAATGATTAAATTTGGTCCATATTATGTGTGTTAATCAACTTAGCTAACAATATATGGGTTATTTTAGTCGTTTTTCAGCCAAAGATATTTATCATACCTATGGCATCTTGTGCTGAATGAGTAATAGGTGAACTCTGCTTTTACTAATGGGGAATTAGTGTTTGATCTTTAAGTGAAGCTTTCAGCATGAGCATGTGAAGAAAGCCTTTGGTAGTGATTGTGCACTTCAGACTGAGGAATGCCTGAATTGAAGCTGGTTCTTTGCAGAGCTGTCGGTTCTTATTCATTTCTTCTTTCCTAACTCTTTAGTCTGGCATGTAAATATTCTCGTACAGTTCTGTAGGGATCTGCAAACTAGAAAAGCAAAGAAAGCCATGCATCTTATTTTAGAGCCTTGTCTAATCCTATCTATAAGGACAGAGTAACAAGATAAATATTTTTATTTGATCGATTCCAAAATCTGAAGTTTCTTAAACATTGATCAAAGACTGTGATGATTTCCTTAATTTTAGTGAAAAGATACAGTTTTGGTGTAGTTATTTTGAAATTCTTAACTTTGGACCATAAATGTTTCCATCTAAACCTATTTGTGACTTGCATGCTTGAAAGATTATTTTAGAAGCTATTCCATCATATTTTACCACCCTTCTTTTGGCACATTATATTAGTTTTTATTTTTGCTGTGAACAAAATCAGAATCTCTATAATGCAGGGTGTTTTATTTTTTTGAAGATTCTTGTTGAATCATAAGATGTTTGCCCATCTCAAATTGATTAGTGTGAATTGTGTGAATACTCTATTTAATTTTGATGGTCATTTTTTTCAAAAAAGAAAACATCTATTATCAGCTTAGATTACATTTTATTACCTGTCATTTTTTTGTCTTGCCATTTTAACTTTATAAAATCCTTTCCACCAAATAAACCCTGAAAACCAAGACTGAGTAAGAATCAGGTGTCAGGTTAACACTTATCTTCATGAAACATGACCATAATTTTGCTTTTGTGCCAGTCTCATTTTAGTGCTAGCCTTTTGACTTCTGAATACTAGTTTTATCAGTGACAAATCAAAAGTTAGAAATTATGAGCCCTGCTTTCCCATTTTACTGGGGAAACTGACCAGCAGGAAAGTACAGTGACTGGTCCAGGCCTCCCACTGAAGCCGCAGTGGAGCCAGACCTGGCGTTACCGTGCCGGCCGAGTTCAGCACTCCCTGCACCGTGCCTCCCCATTTAAGGGAGCACTGAAGTCCCACTCAGGATACTTCTGGTCATTTGCTTTCCCACACATTATCCAAGATGTTAAAATTTAACTGCCATTTAGAAAGATTTGTGATGTTTCTCCCTTATTCCTTTAACAATATTAATTCTGTAAGCTAGCTTGGAATTTTATTACAATACTCACTGCGTTAGCCAGAAAGATGTTGTCTTTAAATATCTGGATTCCTCCTCCAGGTAACTTCTCTTTATGTCTCAGGAGAAGGCAACAAAGCAAACGTTAGGAATTGGAACTGATTCAGGCTTACATATGATTTCACTGAAAGCATCAGTAGTTTAATTAATGTTTAGGCCCAAACTCTTTTGTAATTGTGCTCCAGATTGAGACACCAGAATATTTGATATAATTATTTATAGACAGTAAAAACCAATGAAATAGGATGGAGCAATTTGCAAACACTAGAATATCAGTGGTTTCTCATTACAATGCCCCAGGTAGGTCTGTTCGTCAAATGAGCATTTATTGTTTTTTCATACTAGGCATTATGGAGTATTTTTACTAGTTATAATTTTTATGAAGTTAAATGCATAGATCTTAAGTATACAGGTAGATGAATTTTGACAGTTCTGTACATATGTGTAACTAATACCTCCATCAATATGTAGAACATTTCCATCATCACGAAAAGTTTCTTTTTGTGCGTGTCAGTTGTTTTTAGTTTTTATTTTTATACATTTTTTAACATTTATTATTGAGAACCAGTTACTTTGCTTGATACTGTGTGTGTGTGTGTGTGTGTGTGTGTGTGTGTGTGTAATCCAGCAATATATATCCACACACAGGCTCATTCACACGCACCACTGAACCAGACAAAGTCCATGCTTTCAGGAGGCTTATATTTGGTGGGGTTTTCAAACAATAAGCAACTGAGATAATTAGAATGTGATAGTGAGACAGAAATAAAAAAGATTATATGATAAACAATAAATGAGAATAGCCACCTTTATGTAGGATTGTTGAAAAAGAACTGTCTTAAAAAGGAACATTTAAAGGGATGGCTGAAGTTAAGAATGAACCAGACATTCAAACAGGAGAGAAAAAGCCTTGCAGCCAGAGAAACCATGAAAGGCAGAAACCTTGAGACGGGAAGAACCATCACTTCCTGTTAACTGAGATATAAATATTTTCCTACCCTTACTCATAGAAGTATTGTGACATCAGTAAATTTACATACAAAATTACCTAATCTACCTGATCTGGGGTGGATATGTATAATAGGAAATGACCAAGAAGTGGAGGTCTTTTCTCTACTTTTAGAAAGAAAGGAAAATTACTCAGGGATAAAAGAAAGTAACACATTCAGTGATCTGTACCTTGCTTTCTGTAATCAAATGTTGCATTGCGTGATACCACTGTAGGAGTTCATAGAAGGAAAAGATCATGGCCTGGGACCTAAAGAATGGGTGAATTTGCATGGGCCCACAGGAGGGAGAAAAGGGTGTTTCGTGATGAGAAAACTGTGTAAATAAACACTGGTATACCAAGGTGGAAGGTGGCACAACCAATAAAAACAAAGGATGTGGAGTTGTTAACTAACCTGATGGTATAATCACCTCACACTATATGCATGTATTAAACCATCACATTGTAGACAATGTTACATGTCAATTATATCTCAATAAAGCTGGGGGCGTACATTTTTATAAAAGAGATACTAAAGTGAACTGAACTAGAGTGAGTGCTTGAGACCACGAAGTCTCAAGCCGGAGTCCAACCGGTCTTTGAGAGAACAGAATATAATAAATTGGTCTGATTCATACAGGTCGTGGAAGGTCAGTGGATCAGTTTTGACCCAATATGTTAGACAACGGAAGGAATCACTGTGGGTTCTCGAACAGGAAGATTGTATGGTAGAAAGAGGCAATGGGATACTCGGCTGGAGGACCTTCTTTTTGGCCATGCCATTTCTGTACCCAGCGATAAAAGTACAGACTATGCTCTGTCATGCAAAAGGAATGAGCTTTATATGAGACGTATCAGGGAGATTGACATTGATACTCAATGACTGAAGAGCAATATGTCTAAAGTCAAAGTGCCTGCTCTCTCGAGCCTCAGGGACTCGGTGTCAGTGTCAGTGATGGGACATTTAAGTCTGCCTGGGACCTTAAATGACTGATGTCATCTTGGGCATGTTAAGTGCCAGTAGCCAGACAACAAGACACCTGAATTGCGGTGTGAGCACACAAGTAAAAGTACATAACTGAAGCTGAAAGGGGGAGTTGAACCTGGGAATGCAAACAGCAGATGAGAACTAAGGGCTTAGCTCTTGAGAGTGTGCGCTCATGATGAAGAGCATACGTAAGGCAATGGGGGAGGGCACACACACAGCCTGAGCAGAGGGTACCAAGACAGCAGCTGGGTGAAGCCAAGATAAGAAAGATTTTCAAGCCGTTAAATAAGGGAAGTTCTTGGGGAAATACCATAATCATTATCACCATAAAAACTACAACTAACCTTTTAGAGTGATTGCTATGTACCCTAAGGTCTTTAAATATAATAACGCATTCATTTCTCTCCACGACCTTTAAAAGAGTAAATGCTATTGCTATCCCCATTTTAAAATGAGGAAATTTAGGCACAGAAGATTAAGCAATTTGCCCAAGATTACCCAATTTGAAGAGTGTTTTTAAAGCCTGAGCCCTTAACTTGCATGCCATATGATTATAGTATCAGTGATGGTGTTTTAACTCCATAGTTTAACTTTTACCTCATATAAGTTTCTTGAAAAGGAGTTAATTAATAGTTTAAAACATAGAGTTGAAATTAAAAACTCAGGAGATGGCTGAGCAGTAATTGCATAATCCCTAACAGGAGAAGAGAACTCGGAATTTTCTAGGTTAAAGACAGAGAAAAGGGAGGAAGAATGAATGTACCTTTTGGTCTGTTATTTTTTTTCTTCCTCCCTTTCCATACACTGTGAGTTGTTGAAACAGGAACTTGACCACTTTAAAGAGAAGTTATAATAAAAGAGGAGGTGTAATTAAACATGGTACCTCTTTCTACATACTTCAAATTCCCGAACTCCTGGAATATTAGTTTATTGACATTGAATGTAAATCAGATTTTTACATTAAAACACACTACTTTCTTAATTTTCATTACTAAATAAGAGTGGGATTCCAAAA
>PVKM010010998.1:0-33967 GCA_004027735.1 Carollia perspicillata
GGTGTTTGAAGCTCAGAGAAAAACAGTTACATCTTAAATGGGAGCCGCAAAGTGGCTTAACAAGAAGCAAATTACACTCTCAAGCTCCACCATAGCTCCCACTAGTCTACACACACAAGTTTCAAACTCTGTGAGACAGAATTTGAGGTAATTTACCACTACAGAAAGGGCTGCTCCATCCCTAAAGGACAAACTGTGCACATGAACAATAATGATGACCAAACCCATAGGCCTTTCTCTACAGTCACATGGAGAGAACATTAAGCTGGACTTCAATTCAAAGCACAACATTCATGTTAAATGGTTTTGACCCATTTAAGAATTCCATGACCCATTTCAGAATTCCACAGTCAATCAGAGAGACCTGGCACTCCTCACAGACCAGGGGATTAGGTCTGCAAAGGGAATTACTTTTTGATACACACACAGACCAACTGAAAATGATTCTTGTGACACTCAAAATAAAAAAAATGCTGACATGGAACAAGCAGCCCCTGTAAACCTTTGCAACCCAATGATCCTTTGGGGAAGCCTCAAGCCATCTATGGAGAATGTTTCTCCTCCCACTCGGTGGTTCTCCATGTGTGGGATAATCACGCTACATAATGCCAGGGAGAACAGCACATGGTTACCTCAGCCTCAATAATTAGCAAAGATACTGGCAACTGCATTAGACTAAATCGGACTGGTTTCCCTTTCCTTTATTTTTTCATTGACCCCAAAATTCTATGGCCACTGTGAACATTTCCCAAAACATAATGCCCTCCACCATTCCCAGTACCAAAGAGTCAAAATAATAGGATATTGAAAAGGTACAGTTTGAATAGAGCATGGAGATAACAGCTGTGTTGATTTAAATATAAGTCCACAGATTTTTTGAAACTTCTCCCGTCAAGAGGTGAAGCTCAATTCCCCACACTTTGCGTGTGGGCTGGGGTATCAAGCAGAATATGGCAGAAATGAGTGTGCATCTTCAAAATGAAGACATATGAAGCATTATGGCTCCCTGATTCTCTCTCAGCTCACTCACCATGTTACAAGGACACTACAGCGGCCCTGTGGGCGGATTCACACAACGAGGAACTGGGACCTCCCATCACAGCCCTGGAGTGAGCCACCTCCGACGTTCCCCCAGCCCTGATCCAGCCCTCAGCTGCCTGCAGCCCCAACAGACAGCTTGACTGTTACCCCCATGAGACCCTGGGCCAGAACCCCGGAGCTACGTCATTCCAAGTCCTCCCTCACAGGACTGTGTGAGACACTAACTGTATTGCTTCGAGTGGCTAAGTTTTAGAGGTGATTTGTTACCCACTGATAGATAATTATTAAACCAAATTGAAAAGACAAAGCAAATGCAGTGTGTGAACCATGGCTGAATTTCTTGTTTGAAAAATATGAAAGTGAATATTAAATGACATTAAAGAATTATCATTAACTTTTAGGTGTGATATATATTGTGATTATGCAAGAGATATATGTTAAAGTATTTAGGAATGCATTCTGAAGTACTGAGAGTAATGAATTATGTGATGTCTGCAACTTACTCTTAAATCAGTTAGCAAATATATACACAGTCATAGAGATAAATATGGCAAAAATTTAAACAGTTGTTAAACTTAGATATTGTAGATATCAATGGTAATTATATTTTTCTTTCAAACTTTCTGTATGTTCAGATATTTTTATAATAGAAAAACAAATAGGAAACTAGTATTTGTACTAGAATACTGGTATTTTGCAGTATTAGTAGAGCATGATCTCTAACAAGCATTCCTTAATTTCTGGGTATGAAGTAAAAATTACATACAAAGGGTGGTCTTACAGGCACTGTGTCCTGTACTGCAGATCTACTCCCCTGCACCATGGCCCCTTCGCACAGCTCTCTGCATGGACCCATCCAAAGAAATGCAGCTGAAGAATTAACTAAGTAAACTTACTGCAAAACTCCTTCCACTGCCCCTCATCAGGTCTCATAAACCAATGTCAATTTGTCCATCTTCCCTGCTTCACTGAACTGTAACAACAGCTACCATTTAAATACTTATTATTTCCCAAGTGTTTCTAATAATTTCTGAATCTTATCAGAGCCCTGTGAGGAAGACGTAATTGATTCAATACATGAACAGGACATAAGCACACTGTTATAAAAGTTTCTCCGTACAGCGCACAGCATCAAACACTGGGGTCCCCCTTGCTAAGCCGCCCACGTCTGCATGGAGTGTAAGCAGGCCAGCTCTTAGGGCAGGTAGACAGATGGATAAAAAACACCTGCAGAGAAATATGGGTGAATAACTAGGAAACCCAGGTCACCCTGGTTCCAAAAGCCACGGCCCAGCCATAAACGTCTTCTACAGCACAACTAAAACTGCCCACAGACACCATTAGGGCTGTGCCTCTCGGTGCTAGCCTAAAGAGTCTTCTTTTCATACTTGGAAAACATTGTAAAATGATTTCTCATCATGAAAGAAAAGACTTTAAAGGGATTCAAAAGAAATCAATTTTCCTGCCATGTCAAATGCCTTGTGTTTAAGAACAAACAAAAATAATTTTGTCATTTATATAACTGTCTATGCCTTTACCAGTCTAACAATAACTACAATGATATGGATGTAAACCATTTGTAATCAAGTAGAGTGAGGAGTGTCTATAGTCCACTGAAATGAATAACCAATATGACAATTCAGTTCTCATTACCATAATTATTCAGCCAACATTTCAGAGGCCTAGGACGAATATGACTTTACATACAATGTCACTATAAATAAAAATAATCATGTTTATAATGCAATTCAGGCTACACTGAGCATTACCCAAACCCCATAAGAATGACATATCGCAGCAGGGCAAATGGTAAATTAATTTGGGGATTTTTTCCCCCTTTCTCAATTGATAATTCTGCTGTGGTTACAGATTAACAACTTTAGAACTATGTTTAAGACAAACTATTCAATATGCTACTTATGTGTGCCCACTTTGTGTAAAGGGTTGTGAAATCAGAGTGCAACAGTTGGGTCGCCTCTGTTGGGTGGGCTGGCACGGACTGGCTGAAGGAGCATGAGGCGATGGTCTCGGGTACTGGGAAAGGCAGTGTCTCAGTACAGATTTGGATTTTACAGCATTTGTCAAACTCTGAGAATGTACACTTAAGATCTGTACATTTCCCAGGAAATTTAAATTTTACCTATAAAGAAGAAAAAAAAACAAATAATGAACTGTAGTGAATGATGTAGTGGTATAGATGCTGAAGTCTTCAGAGGGGAGAGTTCTTTTGCCTGCATTTTACATTGAAATGTATCAAAGATTAAGAAGGATTCACGGATGGGGGATAGATACGTGATAAAACTTAAGAACAATAAAATATTAACGGGAGAATCTGGGCAGTTAGGACACAGCTGTTCATTGTGAAGTTCTTGCATTTTGTCTGCATGCTTGAAATGTTTCACAACAACACTGTTGGGAGGGACAGAAGGCAACCTTGTTAACGTGGGAATACAGCAAAGTAAAAATAGTAATTAAAAAATATTTGTAAAAATTTACCCAAATCGGCTATGCAACACTGTCCATTCTTCTTAACCAGGATATTTTTGCTTTTTAAATCTCGATGAGCAATGGCTGGTTTCCCTTGGGTCCCGAATATCTCTATGTGCAAATGTGCAAGACCACTAGCTATGGACAGCACTATTCGCAGGCAGCTAACTGTATCCAGGGTAGTAAGCTGAAGATAGTCGTACAACGATCCCATTTCATGGTAATGTGTGATTAACCACAGCTGGGTACTGGAGTGTCTTGACGTCATGTCTGAAGCAATGAAACCTGGAGAGAGCAAGAACAGAGTTAACAGACATGTGATGATTCCACAAAACTTTTAGTATCCAGAAACAGTGACCCATGCAGTAGGCATCCTCTATAACAAAAAATAATTAAACTAACCAACTGCCATGAATGGTTTACAGAAGCATCAACAAAGAAAAACAATAGTATCTCTTCCGGCCAAGATGGAGGCACACACTGTGCCTCCTCGCACAACCAAAATTAAGGACAAAAAAAATTTAGAAACAAAAATCACCCAGAACTGACAGAAAATTGAACTGTGCGGAAGTCCAACAACCATTCATCCAGACCAGTAAGAGGGTGGAGTCGGCGGCCAGTGGAGAGGGATCTGGCAGGGAAAAGCGGTGGCTGGCAGACCCTGGGTGCGGGGTGATAACGAGCAGACCCAGTGAAGCGTGCAAGGCGTCTGGCTGACAGTGGTCACACATTCGCGCATAGATAAACCAGAAAAAAATGGGCAGTGGACAGACCGCGCAACCCAGGGCCCCGGTGACGGGAAATAAAGCCTAAAAGCACCAATTGAAAAGGTGCCAGGAAAGACTCCCAGCCTCACAGGAGAATTCACTGGAGTCTCTCCCATGGGGGAGAGGGTCTCCCATGGGTCTCCCACAGGGTCCCAGAACATACACAAGCCCACCCACACAGGTAACAGCACCAGAAGGGCCCAATTTGCTGTGGGAAGCAGCAGAAGGGACCGAAATCTAAGAGAGAGCGGAGCAAGTGCCATTGTTCCCTCTTGGACCCCACCCCCACATACAGCATCAAAACCCAGTGACTGGGTTGCCCCACCCTGGTGAATACCTAAGGCTCCGCCACTCACTACATAACAGGCGCAACCAGACCAAAAAAACAAAACAAAAAAATGGCCCAAATAGAAGAATAGATCAAAACCCCAGAGCCAATACACCTAAACAACCAAAAGATAGCCAACCTATCAGATGCACAGTTCAAAACACTGGTGATCGGGATGCTCACAGAACTGGTTGAATTTGGTCGCAAATTAGATGAACAAATGAACGCTACACTAAGTGAATCAAGGAAAATGGACAGGGAAACAATAGTGATGGGAAGAAAACTGGGAGTCAAATCAATGGAGTGGACCAGAAGGAAGAAAGAAACAACCAAACAGAAACGAATGAAGAAAACAAGAATTCAAAAAAATGAGGAGAGGCTTAGGAACCTCCAGGACATCTTTAAACGTTCCAACATCTGAATTATAGGGGTAACAGAAGGGGAAGAGGAAAAGTAACAAGTGGAAAACTTATTTGAACAAATAATAAAGGAGAACTTCCCCAATCTGGCAAAGGAAATAGACTTCCAGGAAGTCCAAGAAGCTCAGAGAGTCCCAAAGAAGGTGGACCCAAGGAGGAACACACCAAGGACATCATAATTACATTAGCCAAGATTAAAAGAAGGAGAGAATTCTAGAAGCAGCAAGAGATAAGGGGACAGTCACCTACAAAGGAGTTCCCATCAGACTGTCAGCTGATTTCTCAAAAGAGACCTTACAGGCAAGAAAGGGCTGGAAAAAAGTATTCCAAGTCATGAAAGGCAGGGACCTATATCCAAGATTGCTCTATCCAGCAAAGCTTTCATTTAGAACAGAAGGGCAGATAAAGCGCTTCTCAGATAAGGTCAAGTTCAAGAGTTCATCATCACCAAGCCCTTATTTTATGAAATGTTAAAAGGACTTATCTAAGAAAAAGAAGATACAAAATATGAACAGTGAAAAGACAGCAAACTCACAGTTATTAATAACCACACCTAAAACAAAAGCAAACTAAGCAAACAACTAGAACAGGAACAGAACCACAGAAATGTAGATCACATGCAGGGTTAGCAACAGGGGAGTGGGAGGAGAGGGTGGGGAGAAGGTACAGAGAATAAATAGCATAGACGATGGAGAGAAAATAGACAGGGAGAGGGCAAGAGTAGTGTGGGAAATGTAGAAGCTAAAGAACTTAGGACACATGGACATGAACTAAAGGGGGGGGATGTAAATGGGAGGGGTTGTGCAGGGTGAAAGGGAATGAAGGGGGGAAATGGGACAACTGTAATAGCATGATCAATAAAATATATTTAAAAAAAAGAAAAACAATAGTATCTATTCCTTAAAGTGGTACTGCTACTGAATAGGAAAATTTCACATTCATTTCCATGGTAAAATACATTTAAAAAAATATTCTACATGGCATTAAGATTCAAATAGGAATGATATTTTTGTGCTTGCCCATAACGATAGTGACAAACGCTTCATTACACTGATATTCCCAGTACAGATCCTTCATCGACTACTCAAAAATAAAAGAAACGTGCAACCTAAACATCTGTGTTCTTGTCCTCACTCTGCCTGTGATTTGCTGTGAAATAGCAACAGCTCATTTAGGCTCTTTGGGGTCTCTCTGCTCAGCTGTAAAATAAAAAGGTCAGTTTATGTTAAATGACTGACAGAGTCATCAAATAAAAAGAGGAACTAATGAAATGCAACAAGCATCAATGATGGTCTTTGTCAGGCACACAGGAAAACCAAGACGACAGTGTTTGTTAGCTAGAAAAGAAGACATACATACAAAGAAAAAATTACAACATAATGTGAAAAGGACCGTAATATATATCTGCAAAGGGCAGATAGATATTGTACCAGATGTTATAATAGGTTTCGGTCACGAAGTGACAACTGGTCTTGAAGGGAAGTGAAATATTGACAGATGTAGATAAAGAGGTAGGAAGAAATTTTTCCAGAAATTCTTTGGGGACTTCTGAGCAAACTGAAGGAACTACAGAAGTCAGTGGCACTTCCTAACCTACTGAATACAGTGTGATGTGTGTGCTTGTCCTTTCTGCTATAGAAGCACTTTGATAGCTTTACTTTTCTCTACATATTATATAATAATATTCTTCCATATATTACTATATAGGAAGAATAATGCTAGAAAAGTACTTTTGTGCTTTTAACATATATTATATGTAATATATAGTTGTATACTACACTTTATACCATATGTATAGTATTATAATATATAAATATCATATATGTTAACTTTATGGTTAGTAAAGTTTAGGAGATATAAATAGAAGATAAAATTTTAAAAAGACAGGTATAGCTTGAAGAATTAAATGACTTGGGAAAGTCCCAAGTAAAGTAAAAGAAAAAGGCATAAAATGCCTTACCATTTCATACTAAGTACTTCTTATAAAATGTACATCACTTTCACATATATTTTCTCAGGGGACTTTCCTCAATAGACCAGTAAGGTAGGTATCATTATACTCATTTTAGAAATAATGAAGTTGCTGATTGGAAATGCCAAGAACCATGAAGCTATTAAACTGCAATCAACACCAAGTTTGGTGCTAGCTGTTCCGGCACATCCCACCTCACCCAGGAAGCTCTGGGAACAAAGAAAGGCCTTCTATTTGATCGGCATCATCAACAACAGAAGCAGTTATCAAGTACTGAGTGTGAACAATGCACCAAGCACTTCACATGCGACCCTTCAACAACTACATGAAGTAGGTAGATTACGTCCCTGACATTAAGGTCAGTAATGGTCCCTGACAGTCTGACTCTAGAACACACACTCTTAGCCTTAAATAAGTTGACTTCTACTCAGAGAAAGACAAATTGACATTTGTACCCCTGAAACCTCTGTAAAGTGAACTGAGGAACATTTCTACACTTTGACTGCCCACCCCTTTCTCCCTCTTCCTCTGGGGCAGCTCCCCGCGCCGGACTGAGTTTCTCCCTCTCTAGTCTGTCTTTATCTCCCCAGAGCAGTTTCTCCCGAAGCCCTTAGATAGCCATGATGTGAATCGAAATGTGTAAATGTTAATAATTCTTACTCAAGGAAATGTTCCTGCTTGGTCATTTTAAATCAAATATTAATCTTTAATGACTTTCTCAAAACTACCCCAAAATATAAAAGCACCACTCAAAAGAAATTAAATTATTGCTGTATACTTGTATAGCCTCTACTGATTTCTCTGCCAGAGGGAGTGCAACCTTTGATTAAAAAAATAAATAACAGTTTTTTATTCTCTCCCCTTCCCTAAGTACCCTCGGTCTTAAAAAAGGACTTTTTCTGTCCCATTAATTATGGGCTAAACCAGCAATTTTCAACCTGTGTGCCACAAGAATTTTATTTATTTATTTATTCATTCATTCATTCATTGAATTATTTAATAGTTATAACAGTTTTTAAAATCCTCACTTGAGAATGTATTTATTGATTCCAAAGAGACAGGAAGGGGGAGAGAGAGAGAGTGCACACAAGAGACAGGAAGAGAAACGCCAATTGGTTGCCCGTCCCCAACATGCACTGAGGGCAGGAATCAAACCCACAACCTAGGCATGTGCACTGACTAGGAATCAAACCCACAGCCTTTTGTTTACAAGAGGATCCTCCAACCAACTCAACCACACTGGCCAGGGCTTCTGCAAGAATTTTTAAAACATGCAATACTGACTATGTAATCAGGGACACTGACCTCTTTTCCCTTAGATCGTCAAATAAAAAATAACAACAGCCAACACAACAATAGCCGTGTGGTGTAAATGCCATCTTAAATCATAAATATATAGGTCATATAATACATTTGCATCTTATTGGTCCCATCATATAATAAGGTTGCATCTGATTGGTTAATTCTTGGTACTAGAAATCCTTGTATACAAGTATACGAGTATACTTGTACAAGTACAGTACAAGTACTTGATTTTTTAAAAGTCACTTTGGAGCAAAAAGGTAAGTAATTACTATTATTGTTTACTATATTAATTACTATTATTTCCTATTGTAAATCAACCAAAATTACACCTATTTTTGGTCAGACTGACAAAATATATATTCTTTGGTGTACTGCAGAATTTTAGTAATTAGTTTATGTGTGCCATAATGAAAATAGTTAACAATCACTGCTCTATAACTTCAGGAAAAATAACTTCTGAATAAGAAAGGTTTTTTATAAAACTATTTTTCAGGTGTGAATCATATTACTACATTCTCTTCAAAATGCTAGAGCATTTGTTATAAGATATCTGCATTGTAAGTCAAAGAGCTGTATTGTTTGTGGAGGTTGAACAGATGCGTATAAGTTGGAATTCTGGCACAGCCACTGGGTGTGTTTAGAACAGGAAGAAAAACGGAATAGGGCAAAAGCCTCTTGTTAAATAGCGAAAGTCATCCTCCTCCCAAGCTCCTCAAAAGCTAAAAAAAAAAAAAAAAAAAAAACACCCAAAAATCTTAAGTGCAGTAATCCGTGCCCCTTGGAAGCCTGTGACTGGCACCTCCCCCAGGAAGCAGGCACCGCACAGCTCTGCCAGCTGGGCACTGCGACCCCACACAGTGGGGCATGGTGGTTGAGTGCCGGCTCCAGAGTTGAACTACTGGGTTCCCACGCTGTCTCCACAATTCCCCAGCTGGGTGATCTTGCACAGGTCACATAAAATCTCCACCTTGGTGTCCTCATTTATAGGACAAGGACATCAGCATATATTTCATAAAGGATTATTGTGACAATAGAAGGGTTATTAGATACAAAATACTTCATATGATGCCTAATACATAGTAAATGTTCAAGAATAGTTGGTTATTATTATATTTTAAATAGCCCAGGGTTCAATTAAAACCACAATGATTTTGGAACTTTGTATCTCTTGTGGTTAGTTTCCTTTACTTCCCATTGATTCAATCTCATGAAGATGAATCCCATTGATTCAATTGATTGAACTGAATCAATCAGTTCCAGAAATTGATTGATTACAATGTTGGGCAGCACCTTTTAAGAGTATGAGAAGGTTCTGGAGATGGAGGGTGGTGACTGGTTATGGATATGAACATACTTTGTTATACTGAGCTATATGCTAAATATGGTTAAAATGGTCAATTTCATGTTATGTACACATGGCAATTTTTAAAAAGTGTAGGCTAAGACTTTGGAGCAAAATTCTCAACCTCTTTGATTTTAGCAATGGAGAAAAGAATGTGCAGAAACATACAATTTCGGCCCAAAGTCACACGGTGCAGGAGTAGACACCAGTTTCCCAACCTTCCAGACCACTCTCTCTGCGTTGACACAGCAGAGCCTCCCGCTGCTCACTCACCCGTTGGCTCTACACCAAGCATAGCAAAAGGAAGGGCTGGAGTCCAAACTAGTCCATTTGAAAGACAGTTTTACAAGTTTATTTAGAAGGATGAACAATGAGGGCACAGAGTTTTATATGCATGCACGTTTACATATGTATATGTATTTACGTATTTGTGTGTATAATTTAACTATGTATTTTGGTGGCTAGAGTTAGCAATACTCAAGGATGGGGGGATCAAGATCTGATATTCAAAATACAATATGTTCTTTTAATGGAGAAAAAAAGCCTTCAAGTCTCTACACCCAGAAAACTGGTAAAGTAGGGAGAGAAGTTTAACAAAAAAAAATTGTGTGTTTCTACAAGCTTTCTCAATTAAGAAGACTACACAGTATGATCAGTCCACTGGCTGTAGTTATGATGAGGGCAGAAACAGCTCACGAATTCAGAATTTCTGTGGATCACTGGCAATAAGAAACAGACAATGTTTTGCCCTCTGTGATCACACTAAGGAAACCTAACTTCTCTCACATGAATCATATTGCAAAGGTGAATTTCAAATTCCCCTTGTGATTCAATCCAATCTAATAAATATTTACTGAACACCTACCATGTGTAGTGTGCTGTCCTCAGTACTGAACATGAAAGCAAAATCAATGGAAATAATTCCTGTCCTCCTTGAGCTTTACAATGGAGTGGTATCACAGGTCATTTAAGTTAAGTGCATGGATAAAGTGACTATTTCCACGGCACGGTGATACCCAGAGCACTTTGTTCAATGAGCCTGTGAACCCACGAGAATGACAGGGATGCCCAAATAGGCACTTCCCTCAGTGAGTCTCAGACCCCCATGCTTCTTAGCATATGTGCATCTGCCCATAAGAGTAATTCTAACATTTAAAGCTCAAGTACCTCTTGGACCTCACAGCTTCTAATACAGCCAATGATTTATCTGTTACATAACTTCAATCTGTTCCAGTTTCAGAGGAAAAACTGGGGCACTGAAGGGTAATTCTGACTGCTGATGAATTTTCACCTCGTACCCTGACTCCAGACTAAGAAGCAACTCTACTACTATTGTGTATGACCATCTAGCCGACTACAGTGTGGGGCACAGAACTGCGGTGAGGAGTGAGACGGCCCAGTGTGATTCTCAGCTCTACTATTCTATCTGCTGGGTGACGTTAACCTCTATGTACCTCAGTCGCCTCAGCAGTTAAAGCTGAGAAACAAGAGTACCTACCCTCTTATGACTATGATGAAGAGTAAATGAGAAAATGCACCTAAATCACTGCTTACCGCATGGTAACTAGTCATTATTGTTGTTATTGCCATGGCATGGTCATTGTTGTTACACACAGGCATCCAGCTGCAACACAAGGTACTGTGTGATAAGAGTAATAGCAGAGGCACAGAGTGGGGAGTGCAGGAACACACAGTTAACTCTCCTGGGAGAGACTGAAAGGGAACTGAGATGTTTGAACGAAAGAAAGGGTGGCTGGAGGGTGGGACAGGTATAGTAGGTAATCAAGAACAGTCTGAACAAAGGCATAGATACATGGATGTTCGTGGCAATTCCAAGGAAGGGGAAATATCAGAAGTGGCTGAGTGTGGGTATATTTGTACATGATGCTTCAGAGACTCCTTGGACCCCCAAACAGGAAGTCTAGCATGCCAGGCCAAGAAGTCACAATTGTTGCAAGCAATGTGACAGTCCTTAAAGACAATTTCAGCACAAGTATCTCAGCTCCCCAATGGAAGATAACATTGTAAAGAGATGGACTGGAAAGGGGAGACCAAGAATAACCATCCAAGTGAGGAGGACTGGGTGATGGCTAGGGCCCAAGGGGAAGAGGAAGGGAAAAAATCAACAGCAGAGACTGAGACCCTTCTCAGACGGAACACGCCAGCACGCTGTTGAAGCAAAGCTTTTGGACAACGGTCAGACCATTATTTGCGACAACTTGACTCAGGTTTAACACTAAATCAGCAGTACAGCCACGCACCACTTAACGAAGGGGATACATCCTGAGAAATGTCTTATTAGGAAATGTTGTTGTTGTGTGAACATCACAGAATGCGCTTGGATGGCACGGAGGGCTACACGCCTAGGATGCACAGCACAGCCTCTTGCTCCTTGGCCACCACCCTGCACGGCACGTTACTCTACTGAATGCTATGGCCAACTGTACCACAACAGTATTTGTGTACTTAAACACAGCCAAACACAGAACAGGCACAGTAAAAACGTGGTGTAAAAGATGAAACACAGCACACCTGTACAGGGTGCCTACCACGAAAGGCGCCTGCAGGACTGCGATTTCCTCTGGGTGAGTCAGGGAGCGAGTGAAATGACAGTGAGTGTGACGGCCTAGAACTCTGCTGTGCACTACTGCGGACTTTAGAAACACTGCACACTGAGGCCACACTAAATTTATAGAAAAACATGACAATAAATCAAGCACAAAAGAAAATGATGCAATCAACAGGCACTGTAATCACAAGAAATATGAGGCTGCTGCTTGCATAACACAGCATACTGTTTTACCATGAACTTTTTATAAATATAGAAAGAGTACACTCTAAAATAATGATTAAAGTACAATAAATCCTCATTATCAAGTATTATCTACTGTATTGTAACAGTATGCGTTATACTTTTATTCAAATGGCAACACAGTAGGCTTGTTTACAGCAGCATCACCACAAAAACATGAGACATGGGTTGTGCTACAACGTTTTCATAGCTGCAATACCACAAGCAAAAGGACCACTGTTATACATGCTGTCCATCATAGGCAGAAATTTGCAGGAATAGAAATAAATCCTGGCAGCAGCTTTCTCTATGCCAAACCTAATCCAATAGCCATGAAGTGGCCAACACTATCTTACATAGGTCAGATTCTATACAAACTTTATATCCACCAACAAAAACCACTCCAAGCGGCATTCACCATGGATTTATTACTATAAACACATTTACAAAAACTTTTCAAAAAACATACAAGCCAAGGGACACAAGGAATATTCTCACCCTTTATACTTCCATAGCCATATTTCAATGAGCTCTTCACATATTTCACAAATGTTTTTAAAGCTTTTAGTTTCCAAATTAAAATGTATGCTAAATCCCTCTGTAAATCTGGGCTTTAAAAACGATGCCTAGGTTGAGGGAATGTGCATTTAATTACGATGTCCCTGGGAGCTATGAAAATCTAGGAAATCGTCCAAAGATCTTTCTTAGTTTGATTCAAGTAATAAATATTCAAAAAGGGTGTGGGATGAGTAGAACAACCGATGGAGCCTGGAAGTGAACAATATGGGGCAAATTCGTGTTGTTTAAATCGCGACCTGCAGAAAAGGAATGAATGATAACAATTTCCTTTTCACCATCAAGAAAACCTTCAAACCCGGCTTCTCGGCAGATTTAAACAAGAAAGTAAGTGTTAAAAAATTAAACAGTATATAAGTGCTCAAGATCCCTGCATCACTTTTCAGGAGAGACTGGCAAATCCACATACACCACATCGGAGGGCGCCAAGGCAGGTAAATTAGTTCTTTCTAGCGAAAATTAACGAGGGGAGTCATCCTTGTACTTACCTAAAATATTTTCGTGCCTCAGCATCACGGTGTTGTACAATTCTGTTTCCCTGAACCACGACTTCTCATCCCGGGAGGAGAAGATCTTCACGGCAACATTCTCCCCTTGCCAGCTGCCCCGCCACACCTCACCATACCTGCCCTTCCCTGTGGAAAGCAGCACAGAGGTGACATTGGACAGGACAGACGAGGTAGCCAATGAAGTTCATGCCTGCAACTCTTAACCCCTCCCACTGTTTACCGGGAAAACTCAATTTGATTGAGATATAAACACCACAACCTTTTGCCTATGAAGGTAGATCCCGCCCCTCCCGACCACCCCATTGTGATAAATTAAACACCGTCAGCATCTGCACTGTACAATTAGCTGTGAATGACAAAGTTTTACATTTAAAGTCCTCTATTAAAAGGCATGAAACACACATGGTTTTTAAAAGCACGTGAAAGTTAGTAAAACTAAAAAAAGTGGTAGAGATGATCAGATTTCAGTGTTGTGCTGAAAGAGAAAAAGTATATGCGGCTAAACTGAAGAGCTTATTCCATCCTTTCCCTTCAGACAAGATCGACAGGCATTTTCTGAGATTTCAAATTTGTGAATTTCCATTCTCTTTTATGGTTTTCATAAAGCAGACTGTTAAGTTTGAAATGTGTGTTCTGAAGAATTAAAAAGAAAATCACACACAACCACACAAAAAACGATGCTGTGAAGGAGATCGACAAGCAGCCACTGCCATTCCTAAAGGATTTCTTGGTGGAGGATACAGTTCAAAAGAGGATTTGCAAAGTCTTAAGCACATAATCCCAGAACAGTTCTGATTTCTGACATTGGTCATGGGTATTTGCTTGTTAGACGGCCCCTGTAGTGCCACAAGTGGATGACACTGAAAAGACCAGTTGGAGAAGACACTCTCCAGAGCATGGTGACTCGCTGTGATGATTCTGCTGGGTGCATGCCCCCTTCTGCAGCAGCAACTCCACGCTCAGCTTGTCAACTCCCTGCCCCCTCTGCCATGTTGTTCCTTAATTATAGGTAGGGGTGAGCAGGGAGGTTGGGAGAAGGAGGTGATTACCACATGACTCTGTGGATCAACACAGGGTATAATCAAGGGGAAAGACATGCAGCACCAAGATAACCATGCAGCCACAGATACAGCTTGCAGTGCAGTGGGGCAAGTACGTGGCTGCTGGAAATCACGGCTGGTAATAAGCAGCTGTAGCACCACCTGCATAGACAGAAATACAGCTCTTTGCTGAAAAACTAAGCCACTGAGAACCCAAACGTGGAGAGAGAGAGAGCACACCTGTCCAGGTGACTCACCTGAAACATAATCAAAGCCACCCAGTCTAGATTTTCTTATGATAAATAATGTCCCTGTTAAATACCAATGACTAATTCTAAAGGATGTTAAATGTGGTAAGTGGTCTTTGTGAGCCACTGTCAAGTCACACAAAAAGTGTTCATTTAGTACAATATTAATTTTAATCCTGTCAATTAATTAAGTCAATTGATAAAGCAACTGCCTAGCATTTGTAGTTCAAGAAGAAGGCTGATGCGAACGAAGATGCTACAAAATTGGTTGCTAAAAAATGGTAGGCTAATCTTTTCCCCTCTCTGTTTCCCTTCTGTATCTTTAGTTGCCCTTTGTCTGAATAGTCTCATTAGGAAAGAGAAAAAATTTCCCAGAGAAATTGTGGACATTACTATAAAGGTCCCTTAAAGGCTTTTTAAAAAATATATAAGAAAACAGAGATGGATAGCAGGATAAGTAGGTAGAATTAAAATAGAAACCTACTTCAATGGTTTTCAAATGCTTTTTACATTGTCAAATGCTTTTTGCAAATGCTCCTTATGAAGATTCCCTAAAAACAGAAGCAGAGCTGCCCAGAAGTCCTGGCCATGGATCCCCACAAAACATATCCCTAAAGCCTCTGAAATTTGGGGGTTCACTGATCATCACCTGGAAAAGACTGATGAAGTCCAATGTCTATTATTTTTGAACTAAAAATGACAATGTACTATTCACAAGCAATTCATCACATGCATTTTTATTTACGGCTGCAATACATAAACACTATAAGCTACTAAAAAGGCATTGCTTTTTTGAAAAGTCTTTAGTGTTAAACCAACAAAGTGCTATAACTGAATACACATTATTTCAAAAAATACTGAAGAATATCTATACAACATTTTTAAAGGTGCAACATTACGTTGCCCTTTGGACTCTGAGGTCAACTTTCAAGGACAGATCTTGAGACCTGCAGCTCTGGGAATGGTGAGTGGCCGTGGACAGGAGGATGGGGGACGTGAGACAGGTACACGTCTCCCTTCCCTGCTTTGCACCACTACCCAGAACCCCTGGTTCATAATCAAATAGGATATTAAGTGATGTTATGTAGTACAAAATGACAACCCTGGTTGTATGCAATGAGCACATTTGGGAACTTTTCTGTTTTTTATCTTCTCCACTACAAAGAAGCAGCGTGAAGTGGTGTTCAGACACAGTCACAGTAGCTGCAGACCTAGGGTATGGGTAACAGGCTCCAGCTGGCCGCCTGTGTGCCTGAAAGGGTCACTTGCCACTCTTCCTACCTCTCCCCATCCCCCTTTGCATTACTGGGTGGGGGTGGGGGGTCCTGGTTTCCACTGAAACAGGAAGAGAAGCCAGAGCATAGCAGCCACGTGGTGGAGGGAGCCACCTACCCCAAAGCTGCCAAGTCCAGCCCAAAGAAACCAGGAGAATTAGGAGGAGATCACAGAGATGATGCCAACCCATTATGGCCACTGTGGCCATCCCTGCATGGTGCCTTAAAGAGAAAATAATGAAAACTATCATGCGGCCAGCAAATAGCCACCAGAGAAAAGTAAACCTAACAAAAATTGGGACTTTAAAATAAAAAACATTAGGTACCATCTCTCTAGGCAGCAATCTGGCCATACAAAAACAAGCCATTAATGTGTCAGAAATTTTGACCCACGAACTCTAACTCCTGGGAATTTATTTGGGGATTCAAAAGAAAGAAGCAATGTGTACAAAACATTTCTGAAGTAGTAATGTTAAAGAAAAACTAACATTCAATAGACAATTATTACTCTCTTTAAAAATACTTATGATGTGTACAAAATACAGGGAAATGTGTGTGAGCTTAAAACTGAAAAAAGGGACATGAATTATATACGCACTATGATTACATCTATGTTTCTATATGGAAAAATGTGAGTGGCCATAGAGAAATACATATACATGGCTCTTGTTTAAATAAAGCAGTTATAAAGGTAGCTTTGGTAAAGTTATTTTATTATTTTTAAAGGCAGGAGAAGAATGAGAGGGATTAGAGAATTGCAATAAGCAAGTTTATGGTCCACAAACTTACTTACCTCGTATCATTCAATACCTACAATCAGGAGCAGCCATATTAATTCCAATTTTGAACATGCCCATCATCCCAAAGAGTATACTTGCAACTGAAAACTTTTGACTGAGCATTGCCTCTACTAACTAGTGACAGATTCCTCTGACAAGGACTTATACAAGTTCAGGTGCTCCAACACAAGTCACATGGAGAACAGAGACAGAGCCACACCACATGGCTACCCTGCATCTCCTGATGTTTAACAAGCAACAGGAAACAACAAACAGACTTTTTTCCAAGTGCCATCCTACTTCTAGAACCAAAACTAACACTGCACGTAACCCCCTAAGGAAGGCAAAAAAGAATTACCGACACACTCCAACAGTGTGATCTGGCGAGCCACTGTTCTTTGTACCAGAAAAGGAAGACCAGAGCCGCTTCCCGACGTACACGAATGATCCAATAAATCCTGTGTTTCAAGACAAGGAGAAAAAAAAAAACTATTGATAAACAGCTCTCAGTGCAGAGTACGAGCATGCATGTTGCTCTAACTCATGCAGAGGCAGCAACCCTGGATGCATATCCCCTTAGCTGTGTGTGAAGAGCCCCACTATTGGAAGCACTGGTTTTATGAGGAAAACCAGAAGCTCGCCCTTTTCCTAGTACAGGAGAGGTTTTCCTGGGGGCGTACGCGGTCCTCTCATGCACCCACAGTTTTAGAATTAAATATATAAAGTAGCTGGGTGGACAAAGTTGAAGGCTCCAATTAGAAAGTCCAGGAAGTAGGCGGGGCACAGGGAAAACAGCAGAACAAAGAACAAGTGGCGCAAAAGAAGAGCAAGGAACTTCAAGTCCAAGGGCTGGGCATAACGGGCCACATTCTACGCCACTTGTCAGTATCTAGCAAAGGATCTACTCTGGCTGACATGCCAACTAAGGGGCTCTAATGCGGAAAAACAAATTAGGAATAAGAAACAGATGAGTCTAATGTTGCCTGTATGAAAAAGGCACAGCTGGCCCTGTGAGTCATCCAACCAGTACACTCAAGCAGAGTGAAGAACAAAGGGGCCACAAAATTAACACCTGCGTGTCACGTTTTTATGTGAAGTAGCCACACATGATAGAAAAACTACAACTTTCATTGAAAACATAAAACCATGCCCTGAATCTACTTCTAAAAAAGAACATATTGTGAAAAAGATTACCAAAGAGTGCAGTCATCAATTTCCACTTCTTAGGAAAAGAAGAAAGCAACTAAGAAGCAGAGGTCTTTCTGCATCAGAAACGGCTTGTCCGTGATAACCACTGTGCCCATGAAGGGGGAGGTAAGGCTGGAGGAACAGGGTGCTGACCTTCCTCAAAGTTCATCCTTTCCCAAACATTTTAGCTGGCCTGTTAATGCAACACACTCACTTGTTTGAATTTCACCTACTTTTTTTTTTTTTTACTTATTCTGAGTGCCACTGTGAAGTACTGCTCATCAGTAAAATTCCCAAAAGCTGAACGACCAAAGGAAGAAATTTATAATCCTTAAAAACCACAAAATGGAAAATCAACCAGAAATTGAGTGTAGATCAAGTACTCTCACATCTCCCAAACCATTTATCTGATGTTCTTTTTTCTCTTTATTCATTCAATTTTTCTAGAAAAAAATTCAGAAAATTAAACTATTCTGTTATTTTTTCCATACTATTGAGTTGGCCAAAAAGTCTGTTACAGATGTTTTTTAACGAACGTTTTAATTTTTTAATGAAAACTTTTCATTTTCACCAATAACTTTATTGATTTGGATATTCTGAGTATGTCAGCTATCTCCCTCTATTGGCTTCTAGAGGGTAGAGGCCAGGGGGAGCTGCTAAACATCTTCCAATGCATAAGACAGCCCCACAGCAGAGAATTATTTGGACACAATGTCAATAGTGCCAAGAAACTTCACAAACCACTTTTGACACATTCGATCATTCACAGCACCTTCTGCACATGCTGAACAAATCTTTTTTGTGTTTCATTTGTCTTTTCACCTTTCTCAAAATAGTAAAGCATTATACACCCAAAAAGATGCATATCTTCTTCCATCTGCAATATTAAAATAGCTGCACAAAAATTCACCAATTTTGATGTTTTTTAACAATACAATCTAAAGAATGAAGTTAAAAACACCTAAGTGCTACTACAGCCATGTCCAGAAAAAAATGAAATGGACTTTTTGGCCAACCAAATGTACAATCCTCATCCTAACCTAGTTCATAACCTTAAGAAGGGGAATGGGGAGGAAATCAACCAAAGACAAACAAACATCCACTTCAACCCTAGGACCCCAAGGCTTCTTTTCAACAGAGGGGAACTGTTTAGTAGGATGTGATTTGCTGAATCATAAATGATCATATTGCTTACATGAGGAAGTATGCAGGTCAATAATGACAGCTTATTTTAAATAGTGCTCTGTGGCCTTCTATTGTGCTATACTGTCATCTAACATGGTTGAGTTGAGAAGATTATTTAAGCATACACTCCCAGCCCTCTTTCAAAATTACAGAGACTATTTAAACAGTAACTTAACCAAGATATTCCTATTATTTCCCATGGTGACTGGTGATTAGTTATGTTAGTTGTTCTAAGGAACAAAGTTCTGAACTTCTATTTTAGAATCTTGCTTTGCTAAAGCTTTGTCAGGATTCAGCCTTGTATTTTCTTGCTCCTAACTCAATAAACTGCTTAATTTTCTCAAAATATTAAATAAACTTCTAAGTACATTTTTAACAACAACGAAAAAACACAACACCTGTAATTCTCTACTTTTTAAAGTGAAATGTCTTCTCTTTTCCCAGTTTTTCTGAACCTCAATTTAAATAGCTAGGCAAAAGGAAGCTAACCAAGGGCCCTTCTCCCATTTTCATACCCAAAAGTACACTTGAAGGTGGACCCGGTGATAGGAGAGGCAGCAGTATGGGCTGCTCCCAGCCTGTATCTGCTGCCACTAAATGATTTAACAGTGCACCAAAAATGGTCCAGGTATAGCAACCGCACCACAAAGCTTTTTAAGGACAGGTCTTCTCCAGCAAAGAGGAAGCTGCGTGGCAGGCCTACCTGCAAACTCTGACACTGTCGGGCTTGTCTCAAAGAAGAAGGCTTCATACAAATGATCTCAGGTGATACACGATCACAGCATTAAAAAACACTGAATCCCTTCATAAAATTACTGCCTCGATTATTTCATCAGATTATGAAAAGTCATCTTGATTTGGTACTGGGTATGTTTTTAACACCTCTCTAACGCTCACTAATCTTCGCCTTTTTCAGAAGAGGCAACAGACTCAGCGAAGTATCCCTTCAGAATGTTATTGTTTTTCTCCTGCAATTTATGATAACCTAGTTATAGCAAATGACTCCCTTTCTACCTTTCTAAAATTTAAAGTTTAACACTTGACAAATTTCAAATGTAAAAATAAACAGTCACTTTTTAATATGATTTCATCATTTAAAAACACGTAAAAGTGTACATTTAAAACACATAAATACAACAGTTTCTAACCCTGTGCCGTCCATCAGGGTAGTCACTAGCCACATGTCGACACTGAGCAAATCAACTGTGGCTACTCTGAACTGTTACAGGCTGTATGCATAAAATATATACTAGATTTTGAAAACTTAGTTAAAAGAAAATAAAATATCTCAATAATTCCTTATGATTATATGTTGAAATGATAATAATTATACATATTAGGTTAAATATATTGTTGAAATTAATATCACCCAGGGTTTCTTTCTTTCTTTTCTTTTTATTATTTTTTAAGGTGGCTAGTAGAATACTTAAAATTTCTACTGGACATCAGTCATTTAACCGAATGACTGTACTCCACAAGGGGGCAGCACAAGAGCGTGAAAAATTTAATAGCTGCTTTTTGGGGGATGTCAAGTTTTAAAGTCTTAAATAATAGGGTGTTAAAATAATATAGAAGGGAAAGTGATTTTTTAATACCAAGCAAAAGGGTTTTTTTATGAAAGTACTTTTATTGCTAAAAAGAGAGTAACTGAGTTACATGAATTCCCAGGATCCCCCCTCAACAATATAGGCAACCATTTTCTCTTCCTTTTCCCTTACTCCCTGAAATCTGCTGAAGTAAATCCCCTCTCCTACATAATGTAAATGTTGTCTACAACTAATGTTCTCACACAGAGGAGACCAGACAGGTGCTGGCACATGCTTGCTCAAGGTGTACATGGCCAGTGGTACGTGCGCCCACTGTTCAGTCACCAGTTACTGCTTAGCGTTTCATGCTCAAGATAAAAAAGGGTCCTCAGCCATTTTCATTATGCTTGGGATTCCCTAGGGTCGCAAACTCACTGCTAACGTGCTGTCTCCAACATTGGTGGTGATGAGCCCCTCGATGGTACCGTACTCCACATCTCTGGGATTGAGGCGTTCTTGGTTGCGCCTTTTAAATTTTCGGAGAGCGACTCCCAGCAGACAAGCTAGAAGGCATACTGCGAACACTACAGACAGAATAATGAGGCCGACCTCCAAGTGAAAATTCTGTGTTCCAGGAAAGGATTTCCCTGGAAATGGGGGAGAAAATGGTAATTGGCTGTAAGGATCACTGTTTACTTATTATTTAATATTTATAACCAATGCCCTAACAAGCAGCTCCAAATCCTGACCACAAAGTCTCACAAGTCACAAACTGTTAAACTAAAATACCTCCTAACACCTGGCTAATAGCCCAGTCATTTTAACTATTACGCATTTAGACACAACTGGAAAAAAAAATCCATTGAGAACCATCTGTATTAATGCCTGTGTGTGAAAGTGCTTTTAAAATATTAAGCACTACACAAATCTCTGGTACTACTCTTATTAACTCGGATTTGATCTGTAAATATGTTTTATCATCAATCCCTCGAAGGCAGACGTTAGGCTCTAATATCCCTAGGAGACAATGCTGAGTTAAAACCAAACTGCCCAATCTGCGGTTTCTCTCTCCAGTGTACCTTGGATGTCTGTTGCTAAATTTTCATTGATCTTTTTATATCAGGATTTCTGCCTGGGAACCTATTCCTTCATCTGTTCTTTTCACTCAACATCTTCAACATTGATTCACTCACTCAAAACATGCATTCACTGAGTCACTCCCTCATTCAGACACTATTTCCTGTACCACCCGTTCAAACATTCACGCCCTCCCTCAAATGCTCACATATCACTCAAGCAAATACTCGCAAAGACTCTCTACTTGCCTAGTGAGTTACGTCGAAATTTCTTAGTTGGATAGTGAAAGTCCATAATCAAAAGGTCCCACAATTGTAATCGTCCCCGAATTTCAGACTCTTCATGACGTTCTCACTAAGCCCCGTGCTTCCCAACATGTGACTTACTCATCTCCAGGTCCCTGGCCCCTTCAGAGACCCCATCTCAAGCCTAATTTCCTTTACGCATCTCTTTTAACTTTCCAAATCCAAATTAATCAACAACTTGGCACACATATTCCATGGCACATGTCATTTGTACGAGGAAGTGTAAAACTAATTATATACAACATTAAATCACAAATATTGTGCCTCCCTAATTAAATTAGAAATTCCTTAAGTAAAATAAATAAATTTTCTATCACAACCTAGAATCGAGCAGAGTGTTCTGCAGAGTAGGAATTTTTCATACCGTAGACAGAATTTTTGTGTGAATGCAGACATTTCTTCACGTCTATCCATTCTATTAATAATAATTTAGCTTAAAAAGTTTAAAGTGCATTTATTCCATCAGGTAGACTTCTAGTTTTAACCATTTAATGATCTCCCTTTTAAAAACCTTCTCTTATTATTCAGAATTTAATCTCTTCGATATGCCTAAAGGTCATCACTGTAACTTCAAAAATCACAACATGACTATGTATCAGTTTTTTCACGTTTCTAGCTCTTCCCTTGCTGGCTGACACTTCTGGCAATGGATATTCCCAGTAGCTTCTCCTACTCCACTTTTTTGGGTCGTTTCTTCTTTTGTCAGGGCAAAATTAAATAAATATGCCTATTAAAAATGGATGACACATGGAAAGTAAATTTGGCTTGGAGTTAATCTACGAAGACTGAGGTACATTAGTATTTTTAAAGACTTTGAGGTAGCAATTTTGGGCTCATTTTATGGGGAACCAGTTTCAGAGGAGGACTGACCTCTGTTGGCTATGGAATCCATGTTGAATACAGTAAAGAGAAGACTCCACATCAGCTACAAGGTTCGTGTGAAATCTCACACAGCTTCAACTTTCAGTGATCAGTCACTGGGACACAGACATGACAGAAGTTAGTGAGCCTTTCTTTGTCTCCTTCCTTATAAAGAGGAAAAGGTATTCCACGCAGGCATCTGAGTCTTATGTCCCATTGTCCTCCCTACACACTCAACATAGAGATCAGCATGTACTAAGCAGAATTTTTTCAGGAAATTATGAATGGCACCATGGCTCATTAACTGAAAAGGGTATCAGGAGCCATTCCCTTGCTCACGGATACTAAGGGAGATACGGTTGGCCAAGATGTCCCCAAGGTAGACATCACCTTGTTGACTTCCCCAAAACCGTGCATCTTCCTTTAAGATTCCAAAGGCTGTGCCTTTCTCTTCCTCGCCTACAGCATCTCCCTTGTTGCCCACTGACTCTGGTTCAAACAGCCAGAGTAAAACCTTATGGCTACCTACATCTTTAACCCACACAGAATGAGCACGACACTCACAAAAATCCTCTATCTAGAAATAGAAAAGGCCATGGGAACCTTTAGTGGGCAGCTGGGCCGTGATGTTCCTGTTGCACCAGTCCCCCTGGCAGCACTCCACGGCTTGGCCAGGTGACGGTGGGGTCTTACAGGTCATCTTCCCCTGCTCGTAGACCTGGAAGCAGCCTTTCTGGTAGACGTGGAAGCCGTCATTTATGCTCAGTGAGGAGAAGCACTGCTGGCCTTCACAATGGTCCTCGTTCCCACAGGAAAGGCCTTCACACACACACATGTACAGTTTGGGGTTGACCTTGGGCTTCTCATCTGCAAGAGGATAGAGAAGAAGGGAGAAAAATCACTGAATGGATTTTATGCCATTGGGGGAATCATATAGTTTCTCCAAGACCATTATAAACACATTAACCAAGCAGAAAGTCAAGCTAAGCATCAGCATTGGCCATGATGTCCACATGCTATTATCTTGTATCTCTAACTTGACCAACTACCAAATAATAATCAGTTCTCAATATATGAATGCACTTTTATAAGCAGTGTACTCTTTTGGATCCCACTAAGCCAAAAACTGGTTATCATTTGTCCATGTGCCTCTGAAAATGAACTTGTCCCACTGTGGTTTTCATGTTATCTTTTAGCCTGATGGGCTCTCATCTCCCAATTCTTGCATCAAAAATTATACTCATCTCTTTTATTTTATGGAAAAAAAAACAAAAGAATGGTTACTAAGTACATGGCAGCTGTCAACACCAGTTCCTGCTAGCTCCATACAAATCTCCCGCAACCAGTGACACGGTGTTAATGGTGCTGCTACCTTCTGCTTCAGAAATATACCAGTACAAAAAGCGTTTACAAGTCTATAATTACAAATCCATATAATCAATATTTTAAGCTAGATGCCTAGACTAATTTTCAATGGTAGTAATATTGAAGTCTTTACGTCAATTACAATAGAAGTACATGGCTGCTTACATATTTACAACTGACAGAAAAACAGTTTGGCACCAATCATTGAGGATGTGGGCACAAGAACACAAAAGGAATAGAACAAGGTCTGAACAATGATGTTACAGAAGGGATCCAGGGGACAGCCCACACCTGGTGGGTCCAAGACATAACGTAAAGAGGCAAAAATGTCTCATCAGAGAAGCATGCCCAAGCAGACCTCCTAACTGTCTCTTTCTGAAAACATTCATCTGCAATTTCATTTTTCAAATCACTCATTCTTTTCCCTTCCCTTGTTAGAATGATTAGTTTTCAGTTGCTGGTCCCAACAGTTTCCACTGGTGGGGAAGGAAAGTGAAGATACAATATTGACAGCCGAGTCTTAGAAGCCACTGATTAGCTAACCGAGGCCACTCACAGAAGCACTGTTCATGTAAGGAGATTCAGCTTTCGGAGCTTCCTGGGAAGGTCTAAGGCACAGACAGTCTGCCTTCTGATCCTGAACCCTCTGTCACAGGCCTGGGAGAGACCACTTTTTTCTTAAAGTAACAGGTTGGGTGGCTGTGCTTAAGAGACCTTAAGTTAAGGTCTTTGAAAATGTCAAGTTCATTTACACAGATCTGTGTGGGTGCGTGCAGAGATGTGGGTTATCTCAAAAAGAAAAAAAGCATTCTTAATCTTCCCTCTTCACGGTGAAAATAGTTCACTGCCCACTGTAATGTGGGTGCCTCATCCCACAGAGCAAGTGCATGCAGACACACAGACACTGGCCTTCTATTTATAATTGACTTGCTAGTTCTTTTGAAAACCACAAGGGGCTCATCCAAAGTCAAGACATGCCTGAAAGCCGAAAATCCAAAATAGCCGCTGACAGTATATGTATGTCACCAACTCACCCCCGAGAATCAAGAGCCCTCAAACATTTTTAATGAGCAAAAACTTTAATGAGCCAAGAGATAGTCTTTATTTCCCCTGCCTAGAGAAATCAAAGAGAAATTCCAGCACCAATCTATTTCTATGAGGATGAGAAACATATATATCTGTTGACATAATCCAGCAAAAAGTTTACACTTGCCAAAAGCGAGTTGAAAGATAATATTTCTAGGGAGTCTAGACATGCCTGTCACTCTTGAATGGCACAAAGCTGGCTGAGGGCTGCCAACTATGCTGCCCAACAGGTGACGATTCTTCGGAGGGAAATGGATGGGCAGAAGGGAGGGGGAAGAGTTAATGGTGTCGTATTGATTTGTTTGTGATCTGTAGAAGGGAGTTAGAAAGACTGTATTTTTAAACTATGCAATAATGTAATTTATGTACACTCAAACCTAAGCATCTATTTTAAAAACATAAATATTTTTAAGGACCATATATACCCAGGGATAGGTCCCTAACACAGTAAAGAGGTGGTGTTGGTCGATGCTGGTTGGGAGTTGAGGGGTCAGTGTCGTGATGAAGAGGTAAAATAATAAAAGAGGGGATGAGCTGTTCATAGACTGGTAATGGATTAAAGAGTGCGAATTACCTAACTCGCTGTACCTACGGCCCACTAGGAGCAACTCTAAACAGTGTAGTTGACCTTCTGCATCCACAGATTCAACCAACTGCTGATGAAAAATACTTGGGAAAAAGTTACGCTGTTGCTGATGTGGACATACTATGTAGTTAAGTCTACGATGTTTGCATCTGTACTGAACATGTGCAGACTTTTTTCTTGTCATTATTCCCTAAACAATACTGTTTAACAACTATCCATAGCATTTACACTGTATTAGATATTATAAGTAATCTAATGATGACTTAAAGTGGATGGGAGGATGGGCACAGGTCACATGCAATACTCTGCCATTGTACGTAACAGATTTGGGCATCCCTAGATTGGCGGGGTCCCAGAAACAATCTCCAGAGGCAACCAAGGGACAACTGTAACTGCAGACCATAGCAGGCTCATTCATCATTGATCCTATGGAAATGGATGGTCCGGAGGACCAAAGAATTAATGACACTTAGTGATTCTAATTAAAAATGTCAAATTGAAAAAAGAAAAAACACCATAGGCCCACGGTGGACAGCTCAGGGGGTCAGAGTGTCATCCCACTACACCAGGGTCGCAGGTTTGATCCCCAGTCAGGGCACATATAAGAATCAACCAAATTGATGTTCTCGCTCCCCCTGTTCCTTTTTGTCTACAAAAGTCAATTTTTTAAAAACCCAATAACAATTTTTCTAATGTGCTCTCTCAGAGTGAAGTCTACTATTAAAGATCCAGACCAAACTGAAATCTAGGTCCACGGATGCACGGAGGGACACTGCTGTCTGAGGCCCATAGTTTCTAACAGGACACAGAGACAGTGTGACAGAGGGTTGGATTGTCACGGAAAGAGTTCTGTCCAAAATTGAACAGACTCAAGTAAATAAGGTCTTTAGCAAAATTCAACTCACTATCCCCACTATGAGGTCACAAACTAACTCAAACTCACTTATCAAATACTCTCCTTGAATCTTTATATCCCCACAGTAGTTGAGTACAGATGACCAGGGTTAGCTACTTTTAAGTCAGTCATTCTTCTCAGTAAGATATCAAAGAGACAGGGTTTTCATATCCTCCCCTCCACAATTAAGAAAAAGGAAAAAAAAAAAACAGGAAGAAAGACAATCGTTAATGATCTGTAATAACTAACTCAAACGTCCTATATGGAGGAGCCATGAACTCAGACCAACAGTTAGCTAATGGGAAAATACAAAACCTTCACCAACTTCTTCTTACTTTGCTTTCATCCTCTTAATTTGTATATTCCCATATAACTAACTAGCAGGGCTCTTCGTGCATCTATTTTGCATATATAGCCAAATATAAAAACCCTAAATTCACAAGAACATAAAAATGACCACAAGCACTCATCGCACTCCTGTACACATGCGTACACATTATTAAATGCCACTCGACAATTTTATCCAACAAAGTGGATTAGTCAAAGAGATGCCAAAAGGACTTTCTGAGCTAGGATTACTAATTCAACACAGAAAGTTAAAAGCAAGGTAACAGCATTTTCAGATCTTAATATCCACAATGCAAAGGAACACAGCAGGTCCCAGAATGCCCATGACTCACTGTTTTAGTCTTGTCAAAATTTAGGAATAACCATAACATGTGTGGGCCTGTGGTATTTTATTTGGGGCAGGATTGTGGTAGGAGGGGCGTGGGGGTGTGAGAGTTATCACAAACCCCTCGTAGGGCCAAAGGTAAGTCTCTGTGGCTCTCTAATCTTTCAGACTGTGCTATGAATACAGGGCACATCAAGGAAAACCAAGGAACGGGTGAGCCCTCTCTCTGACTGATTTCCACCACACAGACGGGAAGCAGCGTATCTGATCCGAAGTATTTTACACTTGCCCATACAAACAACCAGGAAGCGTCCCAGCAGAAGGCAGCAAGTCTACTCCACCTAACTGACAATCATTTAAATAATTCAGCAATTTAAATGCCGAGCCAGAGGTATTCCCTCTTTGAGGAGCTCCCCACATTGTTTGTGCTCAGAGGCACCTCCCAGCATTACTCAGTGTTACGTCTGATACCGTGGCCCTTTGCACCACCGGTGCCCATGTGAGCACACTCTCCGACTGGGTCCGGCTGGGAGCAGCAGGGAGTTCTCCGCGCGCCTCTCGGGAGGATGCAGTGTGGGTTCCTCAACCAGAGGCACGGGCTCAGAATCCAAGGGGTTCACCACAGCCAAATCTTTTAAAATATGCTTTTTTTGTTCAGGGTATTACCTCACCATCTAGTCACGCCTATTCCACATGGCCCGATCCTACCCTGACAGAAGAAGAGGCAGAGCAAAGAGGGCCGTGGACTTTTTAAGACTGTCCACAGTTTGGGATAATCTTGTACTTCATTGTAAAACTGTTCGCATGTATGTTTTAAGTGGGACTTGAGCGATCCAGGCACAGCAGGGTGGACTTGTCCCCAACCTTCTCCCTCTGTCCTGCCCTGCCACGTACACCATCATGCTTTAAGGCATTTAAACTGATTATCATTCTAAATGATGCACAAAACCCCACGTTTCCCACTAAAGTCTTTGACACAACAAACAAACGAGAAAATGCTACAAGTAAACCAGCCTCTAACTGTGATCCCAGGGGTCAGCAAGAGGAACAGCCTGAACTTCTCATCAGCTCACCTCTAAGTAGCACAAAAAACCATGTGGCTACTAGACGATTGTTATAAAAGTCCAAGAGCTCAGGACTTTGTAGGCTAAAAAAGGAACCCCAAACACCCCTGGACCTCTTCCAACAGTATAAACGATTCATTCATTCAGAAAGACAGCTTATATTAGGCTCATGGAGATGGGAGACCTTCTATCATCTCCTAATCCAAAAGTACAGTTTGGCACGTCTCCAGAATCTGAAAGCATCTGAGGTCTCTGGCATTAAACAAAGGCTTAAGGAAGGATTTTGCGATGCCAGCAAACCTGCTCCTAAGACGGAAACACAAAGGTCCATCCAGAATGCCTCGTGAAGGGCATCTGAGGGTCTGGCGAGCAGGCCAGCCACAGGCTCAGGGCTAAAGTACACTAAGTGCCTAAAGACTCCGATGCTAGAACACTCATTTAGGGAATCCAAAGCACACTTCTTTCTGATCGGGGAAGCTGATAGTTGGTAAAGTTGTAAAGCCAAGAAGAAAATGTGTTCTAGGAGTTGAGAGACGACAGATACGTCTGAATGAGATCACATTAAATTTGAGTAACACCAAAAACAGTGGTTTTAGGATTTCCAAGATTCTGAACTCATGATGCCTGCACTCCAGATGTGTTCTTCCTCAAGGTTCCCGAACTCAGCAAATGCTTCCCCATTCAGATGTACAAACCTGATGCTCTCTGGTTTCCATCACTCTCAAAACAGACAGTCATTAATCTGGCCCACAAAACTCCTGGTTGATCTCCTCTGTGCCTCTTCAGCCTCCGTCCCATCCCCTCCATCCCACCCTACCCCCCACCCCCAGATCCCCTCAGTTCTTGGAAGGCCTCTTCCTGCTTTGGGATCCCAGGTTCCTTAGGTGTGGAATCCCCTCCACCTGGAAAGTTTAGCTCCCTCCCTGTCAACACCACTACCCTCCTAGTCAGTACCTATTGGCCCCTCAGATCATACATGTCATTTCTCAGAGAAGCCTTTGTTCACACACCCAAATTTAAAGCAGAAACCACCTGTACACACTCACAAACATGCCTGTACGGCTGCTGACTGGCCAAGCCTCTCCTGCAGACTGCGCGTACTATAAGCGTAAGGACTGAGCCTGACATGCTCACCATCCTATGCCCTGCAGCTGCCTCAGTACTTGGCAGGAGCACCGGCCTGATGAATATTTGCTTCGGAATGGATTTTCTTTTCACAGAAAGAATTTAGAGGTGGGAAGAGACATGATGCTGGTTTTCAGAGCAGACTGAGACTATAAAGTCTTTAAATGTCAGCAGAGATCTTAAGGCAAGGCTTAGTCACCGAGCCAGCGTGTCTGTGCAGACCACTTCTTCCTAGCGGGGCTCGCCACAGCGCCACATCTGTTCACCTACTCGGGCTCACGCATGTGGAAAATCAGTCCTTCTTGTGGTGTGGTAGGTTTCTTTGTTTGCTTGTGTGTTTGCTACAAGAGAGAAGTAAAACATAAGAGTTCCTAAACTGGGAATTAATACATTATAGAACAGTAGAGCTATTAGAAGCGATCCTCCCTTGGATGACTGATTTGAGGACTTTTAGCTTCTATGGTCAAAACACAGTAAGTGCCTGACTCCAGTCAGTTCAGAGGGGTCGCGCAGAGCTTCCTGCTCAGCAGTGGAAAAGACGTGCCCAGTCTGCGCTGCCATTTTTCTCCTATCAGTGAAAATAATGGCATTTTCCAGCAGGGAGTGGGGAAGAGTGAATTACATCATTTTCCCCTTCTTGCTTTGCTGAAGGTGATAAGGATTCCAAAGTCATACTGCATTTGAACTGCTAAAGCTGAGAGAGAAAAAAAAGTGCCATCTGTTTATTTTGTGTCTGGGCTGACTCCTTGTCTGTGAAATAATCCCTGTAAATTAAGCCTATTGCAGCAGCCACACCTTCTATTTCAAAGCCAAAAACTCGGTCTGTGTTTAAGTGACTAACAAGTTAAAGAACATTATGGGTTATGGACCTAAGACAATATTGGTCTGTCTTTTCTGTGCTTTTTATGATTCCCCGAATACAGCAAAGACTTGCCTCTAACTTATATGCCATGTCTGTGAAGCAACTCCTTAATATGAAGAAAATAATGACCACTTGCCTCATTTAGTCTTCAAACTTCTTGAATCTCTATTTCAGAGAAGCAAACTATTTATTATAGGGCCCAATGGAAATTACCTACTGAGGAATTCTTTTAGAGACTGGAAAATACCCCCACCCCACCCCAGGCACCGACAATGCCATGTCACAGTCAGTGTAGCACAGTCTAGAGGAAGAAGATCCCCGCCCCGCCCTGCCCCGCGCCTGGTGGGCTGTACACATTTCCCGTAGGTCATTCCTCGGTCAGATTTAGAAGAGCGCCAGTGCTACGGTACACCCTCTACAGACTGTCGCTGGAGAGGTCTGTTGTTCACCGTGTGGGAAGAGGTTTTCCTGATGCTGGTTGTTCCCTGCCCCAGGGGCAAACTAGGGAGTGCAGGGCTGCTCCCGCGAAGGCTTCCTACCCAGGCTCCAGAGGGAAAGTTCTGGTTTTAAAGGGAACCTTCCACGAGGGCCCTGGATGGGAGAGGACAGTGCAGAAGGAACGCCGGGGCAGCCCCAGCACCGGGCCCCCACCTCTATTCCTCTCCCATGCTCTTCCCTGGCCCCTTTTCTCCGGGATCCAGGGATCTGGCCTCCAAGGTTGACAATCTTTGCTCTGCTTACCATCTGCAAGCCGCCACCACACCCTTTCAGGAAGCTTTCAAACCACAGAGATAAACCCTTCAAAAGATGGGCAAGGCTCCAATTTGTTGAACAACTGTCTGACAACACCGGCCTCCGGGCATGGTGGCAGCCAAAAGCTAAAGGTAAAAACGTCCGGAATTAGTTAAATTCCTCTTCCCTGGCTCCCTACCCTACCCCGTTCCAGAAAAAGCACAGAGAGGAAACAAGGGGTTTTCTACGCTCTTTTCTTTCTAGCTCAGATGAGGCAACAGAGAATAAGATACTCAAGGGTAAAAAACTTTGCAGAGCCCAAGCCTCTCTGATATTGCTGCTTCCCCAACCCCTGATTTCCCAACTCAAGTCCCAAGGCCCTGGGAGAACTCCAGGGAAGGTTAGTGAAGAAAGGAATCCCACGCCTTCAACCCCATGAATATAAGCCTTGTGTATCTGCATTCCAGTCATTATAACTTGATATTTGCTACGCGTTTCTTCTCTCCCTTATCAGTCTAATTAATATGGTGCACAAGAATTCATTAACTCCCAAATTTAATACCCTTGAGAAGGGTATTAGTGATAAACTTAAGATCCGACCATTGGCATGAGCAGGTTGAGTTTGGGTCCTTTCGAGCTTCTTTTTTATCCCCAAACCAACAGAAATTCTCCAAGTGCCAACACTTACGGTAGAAACCGAAAGCATTGCTTCATAGTGCTGTGAACCTGACTGGCTTTTCAAACACACACTCCCTCACCCACAATCTCTGTGGCAGAGCACACCATTCCCAGCTTCCACAATAATCTTGGGCCCTGGCAGAAGAAAGGCAGCTAAATCTGAGACATGTCACGAGGCCTGGGGAGAAAGAATATCTAAACACGAACCAAGGAGAGAGCAGCAGGCCAGCGTTTCCGCAGATCCTCGCTGGCTCCCGGAGTTGTAGAGCAGCGACGGCCTAAAGATAACCCAAGTAGCTACAGAGGGTCATTTTGAAATAGTAGCTTTAATACCACAAGTCATTTCAGGAGCACTTCCTTCCGCAGCCTGCCACGCATGCCCAACAATGGCGACCCACTGAAGAGGTGAGAGCCCAGAAGGAAGTGGAAGGGGTCCCCAAGGGGAACAGACAGCTCCCAACGTGCTGTGATTCTATTCTGTACCCAAATCTGGACTGCGGAGAAAGGATGCTCTAGCACAGAGACACCCTGTAGAAGTGATCCACTGGCCATCACTGGGGATTAAAGAGCAGGCAGACAATTAAGCAAACAGTTTAACCCAATGCCTCCCCTTTCTAAAACAGAGACAGATAAACCATGGACGGCTACCATCCAGGAGTGTTTTTAGGAAAGCCTTTCACCCCAAGAGAGGACACTGCCTCTCAGTCTATCTGGACCACAGTTCAGCTGAGCAAGGGGAACTGTGTGGAATCTTCCCCACGTACTGTACATACGCAGCCACTGCGGCCACCCACTAACCACAGAAGTGCCAAATAGAACAGCTCCAAGAGCCTGTTCCTTTTTTTTTTTTTTTTTTTTTTTTTTTGCTTCCTTTTAAGCCAGGGCCAAAGTTCCCAAGATCTTCCTAAATATTAAAATCCACCCACCCCTCACCTACCCCGAGTGAGCCCACACTGTCTTAAATGGCAGGCGGCCAGGGGCTGGTGTACAGGGGACAGGTGCTCAGTGGGCTATTTTCAGTCGCTATCAGATCAATCGGGAGCTGCACATGCTCAGTAGGCAGGCAAGTTTTGGTTGCATTTCAAACTCTGGGCAGCCAAGAGACATACACCTTTCACAGCTGCCAGGGCAACCAGCTGCCTGGTGCTCCTCCCAAGACGGGAGCAATGAAAACACTGTAACCTGGCCAGACAGCATGCCAGTGAGCAAGCTGTACCTCTCGTCTCACTGCCTGGGTTATTCTGAGCTGGGCTTATTGACACTCCATGGCAACACAGGAACAAAGGGCCAGCTACAGGGATTTAAATGTCTCACAAAAGTTGCTAGAAAAGTCAGCAGCCCAGACATCTGCCTTCATAATAAAAGTGGCAGCAGAATTATTACTAGATGAGTGTTGCTTACCACAGCTTTATTGTTTGTGAAACACCTGTAACAAAAGTCTATTCTTTAAACTACAGTTTGTCCTTTGTTTGCTTCTTTTTGTTGTTTGCCACCATTGAGGTGGCAGTTGGGATGCCTTTGAAAATGCAGCGTGTGGGCCCACCGGCTGTGACACAGCAAGGGGACTGTACTTTCTTACCCGTTTACCTCTCACCTTGCCATGCCCTGTGATCCGCTTCAGCCCACAACTCTTCCAAAACATACACACCGCCCTACTTAATCTTTCAAGAGCTCTCCCTGCCCAGCGAGGAGGGCCTCAGCTCTCCTTTCCCCAGACCACTCCGGCCATGCTGGACTGACTGCCCTGGCGGTATCCTCCATCACCATCACCCCACTTCTCACGGCTCAGCCCTCCCCACCCCCCCACCCCCCGCCTAATGAGTCCTTCCTTCCCTGGTCTAATGCCTGTTCATCATTCCACTTTGTCTCCCTGGGCTGATG